>JAYKAV010003035.1:198333-284343 GCA_035582835.1 Phoebastria nigripes | reverse complement strand
CCAACCGTATCCTGGGCTGCATCAAAAGAAGCGTGGCCAGCAGGTCGAGGGAGGGGATTCTGCCCCTCTCCTCTGCTCTGGTGAGACCCCACCTGCAGTACTGCGTCCAGCTCTGGAGTCCTCAACACAAGAAAGACATGGACCTGTTGGAGCGGGTCCAGAGGAGGGTCACAAAAATGATCAGGGGGATGGAACACCTCTCCTATGAAGAAAGGCTGAGAGAGTTGAGGTTGTTCAGCCTGGAGAAGAGAAGGCTTCGGGGAAACCTTATTGCAGCCTATCAGTACTTAAAGGGGGCCTACAAAAAAGATGGCGGCAAACTTTTTAGCAGGGCCTGTTGCGACAGGACGAGGGGGAATGGTTTTAAACTAAAAGAGGGTAGATTTAGACTAGATATAAGGAAGACATTTTTTATGCTGAGGGTGGTGAAACACTGGAACAGGTTGATCAGGGAGGTGGTAGATGCCCCATCCCTGGAAACATTCAAGGCCAGGTTGGACGGGGCTCTGAGCAACCTGATCTAGTTGAAGATGTCCCTGCCCACGGCAGGGGGGTTGGACTAGATGACCTTTAAAGGCCCCTTCCAACCCAAATTATTCTATAATTCTATGATTCGAAATGAAATGGCATTATTGGACGCTCAGATTTTTAAGAGAAGGCTAAGTCATGTTAGAAGTTGAGCACTACTTGATTTTCTGACTACCAAAGCCAATGGTCTCAAGAAATATGACTCTTAAGCAGATTCTGCAGTCATCTCAAGACAACTAGGAGTTGTCTCCCCCTCCAATATTCATTCTTGTACCACAGGTACAGTTAGGAACACTGGGATCTCAGTATTTCTTMTATTACAAAAAAGTTGCTTTATAGTTGTTTCACTTACGACAACCAGCTTCATCTGTATCATCCGAGCAGTCTCTAGCCCCATCACACCTCCAATCTGCAGGAATACAGCGACCACTTCCACAGCGAAACTGCCCATGCTCACATCCTGTGGTAAAGCAGAGTAACAAGCAGGTTAGCAGTACCAGCACATAAAAACAGACAGCGGAGTGCATTCCTGTCAAACAACTGTAATCTATCCATCACCTTACAGCACAGAAAGGAGAGAAAATAGTATTATGATAAGTACAAAAATATAAATAAGTACATATATAAAAAAAGATCTCTACACACCCAGTCAACCAGAAAAAGAAAAGAACCAGCTCTAAATCTTACAGGACATTTCCCAACTAAATTGCTAGAAAATTCCCATAATTTTAGTATTTGTATATTATACAAACAAACAAAAAAAAAAAAATAACTCAAACAAGTCTCAGAGGAGCACCTACACTACAGAAACCTATTTAGCAGGAATGTATTAATTTTCAATTCACCAGCAGTATAGATATAAATAAGTACATATATAAAAAAAGATCTCTAAACACCTAGTCAACTATTATAAGAAAAAAAAAAAAAAAAAAAAAAAGGAAAAATAACTCAACTAAATTGCTAGAAAATTCCCATAATTTTAGTATTTGTATATTATACAAACAAACAAAAAAGGAAAAATAACTCAAACAAGTCTCAGAGGAGCACCTACACTACAGAAACCTATTTAGCAGGAATGTATTAATTTTCAATTCACCAGCAGTATAGACTTAAATAAAGGTAGGGCATCTTTTTCCACATTATTTCTAAGGGCCAAATGTGCTAAACATTAGTCCTCCCCAGAGTCTCTGAGGATTTAAAAAAATAATAATAATCCCCTTAGCTGATGTGGAAATCTTGTTTCAGCAGTGACTGCTTGAAAGTATAGAAAGACCTCAGTTTTGTTTTGTTTTTTAATAATGCCCTAATATTTAAAATCTTTCCTCTGAAGTACAGGAAAGCATGTCTTCAGTCAACATTTGAATAGCAAATAATTTTAAAAGAAATTAAGCTTTCAGATATTTAGGGCTGATCAAAAGCTATCCTGCTGTCATTCCCTCCTGCTTGACCTACTAAGGATTAAGACCTGATAAAGAAGCATTCATTCCCAGGTGTAAATGCAACTGGATCAGAGTCGACTAATGAAATCTCCAGTCCCATAGGAAAGAGAAAATGCACTGTTTATGGCCTTTTGTTGTGACTACAGCCTCATAAAAAGGGAGTGAACAGTTTTATAGGTCCCCAAAACAATGAGCTATAACATAATTAGGTTCAACAGAGCTCTGTTTCGTGTTAATCTGTTGTCAGCACCTCAGAGAAGGGAACACTAAAAAAACCTGAGGTAGTAGCAAAGCCCAACTCTGAAGAAAAAAAATCCTGTTTCCTGATTTAATTAATAGCCATATGATAAAACTACATCTTCCAATTATTCTGAGTCATTTGTCCAGAGAAGATAACCTCAGTATACATAAAGCACAACCACCTACTTTTTGAATTCATGATGACATAAATAACACGCTATGCTAACTTTCATGTAAAACCAGGCATATCAACACTGTCACATAAACATAGTTAAGTGATGTATTCCTAAGGGATATAGGCAAGCTACTTTATGCAAGGAATGTTCAAATCTGATTGTCTGGTAGTGACATCCTGATTTATAATGTATCCTGCAAATGGTCAAAAATTTCACTTGGATAAATGGTGGTACGGAGTGGTACAGGAGTATGTTCACCCAAATACCTTCTATAGACTAATGCATGATGGTGGTTGGTGGTGCAGGTCTGGGGTTGGTGGTGCAGGTCTCTTATCAACTACCTTTAAAACACAACAACCTCCCTTGCAAAAATGCCCTGAAGGAATGTACAAGTTCACTCTGGAATCCCAGGCCCTCTCGCTGAATTTTGCCCTACAAAGCAACATTTCCATATGAGATTAGCAGTTAAAGCTCTAACAAACACAACACATAAACCACCATTTATCAATTGGAATTACTATGCAAAGCAAATACTAAATCTGCTTGTATATTTAGTATATTATTGCTATTCAAAACCACTGGAATATTCATAGCCACTTACTTAAAGAGAAGTTACAATACAGAATTAAATCTGCATCCCCATGATTAGAATTTCTAATGAAAGAGATGCTTATAAACAAGCAATATCAGCAATTTGTATATTATTTCTAAATAATAACTAGCCAAAAAAATTTCAAGCACTATGTACAACACTGCTAATTTATTTTGCCTATCTTGTATTAAGTTACTATAGTTAAACATACCCTTATAGTGATAAAAATGAGGAGATAACACTGATAAACTTTTTAGAAAGCATTATAAACATAGGAGCCTTTGTACAGTATGAGAAATGGTAACTGAATGTTAGCAGAAAACCTGTAAATCACACAGTTCTTCTACACTTTGTAATACTTTGCAGAATTATAGTTTAAGCTGCTCACACCTACATACAGTAAGTGCTGTATCAATGTCTGTTTATACAATTCTTCAGCAGACCTGTTATAATTCATTTAATTATGGCATTAGGCTTTTCAAATGTTATCTTCCATGCTGACTTATAACTGAAGGCAAAGAGCTCTGAAACACCTATAAAAAACACGAAGACTGATACTTCACTTATCACTGTTTTCTATTATCTTTAGAACAAAGAAAATTACATAGCAGATAATGATTTTAATTCATTAAAAAGACAATCTTTGAAAATAAGTAATATGGAAGAAGTAAAAGTGATCTGCAGTATCAAGGGCACTTCTCACCAAGGTTCTAAAAAGCTTGTGTTTCAACTGCAAACAAAAACAAATTCTAACTTTGACAAAGGAGAAAGTAATCAGGGGAAAAATGCGTGATTACAAAATTACTGCTACGAATACCCAGGAGAAATATCCAGAAAGAAAGAAAAATAACCACGTCAGCAATAACCAGGTTTGTTACTATAGACAACTACAGAGACCATTTTCTCAAAACTTAACTGCACATACTCTGTTCGCTGTTTGCTAAAAACAAGTACTGGAAACTTATGAGATTTGAAGAGTTTTGATTTAGTTACTATGAATTTAGTTATAAATTTTGAACAGTATTAATTTGAGTAAAAATGTTGCAGGCATTACTCACACTGACTACTAATGATCCACAGAGGAAGCATATGGAGTCCAAAAGGACTATTTCCATTGGTATATGCTACGCAATGTGAGCATGCAGCACCTGGGTTTCAGCAAGAGCAGGGACTGTCAGAAGACAAGGGGTATTCACTTGTTTATTACCATTATTTGAAGCCTTGATTCACTGAAGGATTAGTCACTAGTAATTTTATGGAAGGTTTTGCTTTCGGTAAGAGATTTTTTTTTTTTAAATGGCAAGGCAGCTCATGAATCAGTCAGATATTGCCAACAATTAATACTAATGAGCTAATTTCCATAGAAATTCTGATTTACTCTGACAGATGCTGATAAAACCAGACACCTCTTTCATGCAAACAGAATCTTGTTAGCAGGATTCCTGGAGGAAATCACCACCGAGTTTAAAAACAAGCAGTAAAACAGTAAGTCTTCACTGTCATGCTTAAAATTTGCTAATAGAAAAGAATCTAGGTGACTTTTGAAAGTTCAAAATTCAGAAATGATTGAATTTTTGATGTTGCTCTACTTTTACTACAATTCAGTTTTAGTCTTCTGACTGCGATTAAAGCACCACTAAAATACGGACTAAAAAACACAAGGCAGACCTTATGAATCGCACCAGAACACATATAAAGAAGAATCTCTGGGCATTAACAAAAATAATTTTGAAAGATAAGATCTGTTTCAACTGCTCAATATTCAGGAAAATGCCAAGGAAAAAACAAATGTATGATATCATCTTTAATATAAACCAGTACTGACAAATGCAAACCAAAGATCAGAAGCATCACTGGAAAAATACAGCCCAAAGCACTATTTCTAAACTTCTTGCTATACTTACTATCTTTGGGCTTTACGCTAACTTTGTCACTAGACTTTCCGTGGTTCTCTGTGTCTGGGATTCTCTTATAAGAGACTCCTGAGCGGATGTTTAACATTCACAATTTGCTTAGCTAAAAACAAGAAGGCTAATATTACTGGCTCTGGGTAAGCTACTTGCACAAAGATTATGCCAGGTAGTAATTTTCCACGGGAATAAAGCAACATAACAGTGATTTTGTCAGAGCAAAGGTTGAACAAAACACTAACCAAATGAAATACCTTTTTTTGCTTTTAATTTATTAAAAATAAATGTGTATCTTAGCAAAGGAAATAATGCAATACAAGCACTACTCAATACGATCACCTTATGTTCTGCAAGACAAGTTTTGCCCAACAAGTGTTGCCTGCATAGGAACGAAGTATACTAAGGGAAACCACTGCCAAAGACAAACCCCACTGCCACTAGAGGATGGTAGTCAACCTTCACACCACTAATGAATGTTACTCAATGTCACATTAAGTCACATGGAACTCCAGCAGAAGCGAAAGAGGTTAATAGCTTCAGGCATTTCACAGCACAATGGTTTAACCCATAGGGCTACAGTCTTCAATAAGAAGGCAGTCCATTACACCCTCTCAACCTCCCCGGTGCTTCATTTGCCCCAATATGTTTGTGTAGAAATATTTAGATTGAGAATTAAAGCTTACATTCAATCCTCTTGTATTAAAACCAGAATGTTATGTTCGACTTATAATGGAAACCAATACTGCCTTACTCTCTGCCACTCTGCATTACTTTAGACTCCTTTCAGTTCCTCTCTGAACAGTTCTAGTCTTTTCTCATTCTCTTCACACATTTTCTACCTGCCCATTCAACCTTGAAGTCCCTCATGCTTTTGACTACAAATCTTTTGAATTACATTTGTCATCCACAGATTAAGGGCACCGTGACTGTCTATTCTGACTATACAGAATAGGCCAAAACCCTTCATTCGTTCTTTCTTCCTCGTCCTCACAATACCTTTGAGAACTGCTAACACCTCTTTAACAGTTAAGCTTGAATGAAAAATTTAAAGTCATGAAGAATGTATTAAACCCAGGGTAGATTGTACCACTCTCAAACTGTCCACTCAAAAATGAAATTTACACTGCTGCAATTACTTTACACTTCAGAAACCATCTCTCAACAGATTTTTTGCATTTAAGAGAGTAACGTTCTTCAAGGCAATACTTTTTGAACTGAACAGTTCCACCTTTAATACATCTGCAGTTTTTCAACAAATAAGTGCAAACGAACTGTACATTACAGCTCTCTTCCACATAAATTTTACAAAAAGAAAAATAAGTGACAAGCTCTCTTTTCTCCCTTTCTGCCTTCCAACAAAGGGTACTGTTTGTTCCCATTCGGCCCCCAAACAGAACAGCCCACTCCAGTGGCCTTGCAGGTAGAAGAATCCTGGAGAATCACCTTCCATTCACTTTGATGTCAGATTTTTGCCTAGCTTAATTACATGTCAAACAGCCCGAGGTTTTGGAATGCTCAGGGAGGGGGAGCTGAACCTCTGGAAATTCCATCTCTGTTCCCCCACACTAATGAAGAAAGAAGTAAAATCCATAGTTCAGGAGAAACCTTTGCTTATTATTGTAAAATGCCCTGTGATATTGAAAAGTAGTATTGTGCTAGCAATTATAATAGGCAAATGAACAAAGATTATTTAAAATATAAAGAAAAACAGTCTGATAAAATTATGCTAAATTTCATACACCTTGAGACAATATTTAACTTTCGGTCTTTCTACACTCTGCAAACTCCATTATATTTAATACAAACTATTCAGATTAAAAAAAAAAACATAGACCACACGAGCATTTACTACAGGTATTACAGAAAGCAGTACAAGATTTATTTTCAGTCTTCAAGACCTTGCAACACAGAACATCTTTTGTACCTACATGTCTCTAAAAATTATTTCTTTAACATAATCTAGTTAAGTGACAATATCAACAAAAAGACAGTACAAATGTGAGTCTGCACCCACTTCACGAGACTGCAAGATCTCTGTATACAGATTGATAGGTGGACAGGGGACTAGTAAAGGGACAATCTGAAGCAGAAGAGCCGCAGTGCCAGAGACGGAGTTACAATGTTAATAGGGAAGTATAGGATTTCTATTACTGAATTATCATCCAATTACATATTATAATGAGATTATTATTAGTAAAATGGCATCTACAGACTCAGTAGTTGATCAAGGATTCTTTGTGCCTTGCACTGTACAAACACTTAACAAAAAGAAGGGTCATACCCTAGATGGTTTGCAGCATAAAGATGATAGGCACTTGAATTCACCTGGGTGCCCCAATGTCAACAAGCAAAGGCCAAATGGTGCTATTCTTCCCTTCACCAACGCATATTCATATTCTACTGTTTCTCCAGTAGCACTCCAGGAAGTCACAGTACAAGACAGGCACACTCGGTTTTGCTGGTATATTTATTAGACAGCACAAGAAACAAGGCACATACACCTTGATCCCTCCTGTGGAGGGGCCTCCAACCTTCTACCAATCATTGTTGGAAGGATTCCTAGCCAGAGACTCCATCTCTAACTCTGGTGTGTTTAACAGTGATCAATGCACTACTCTTCACAAAAGTTGTCTACTCTGTTTTTGAGTCCATTTATTCTTCTGAATGCCAACAACATCATGTGATGCATGTGCAGAAGCACTTCATTTATTTAATTTGATTGTTTCATTATGCACTCCCTAGCCCCCAAGCAAAGATGCAGACATTTTAGAAAACTTCCTGGTACACAAATCATACAGATTATTTCAGATTATTTTACAGGGGGGATGTGGAAATGATAAAAGGACTGAACTTGAAGCGACAGATCTGGTTCTCCACTGACACTAACTGGACTAAGAGATTTGGCTCCCAAGTCCCAGTTGCACAGCTTCCTCAAAAATTAGCAGAAACCCATTGATGACAATAATAAAATAGCTTTTGCTCTACCAAACAGCAGAAAATTATACTTCTAGCCCTTCTCCCTAAACATCCAATCACATGTAGAACTTCATATATTATTGGATTATAAATAGAACTGATATCAGGAGGGTGAGAGGAAGGAAAACAGAACAGAAACTTAAGTTTAATCTTTGCTCATTTGTTTCTTTCTGTAAGCCTACCTGGATATGCAGAGTCTATTTCCATCACAGATGAATGAGCTAGATATTCCATATTCACAGGAGAGGAAATTTTGAGTAAACCACACCCTGAGTTCAGTGGAATGATGGGTATCAGAAACTGTAATAAATGGATCTTGCCTGTCAGAGTAGAACCCAATACCTACATTTTAAATTTTTACTCACTGATTTTTAATAAAAAGCACCTTAAAATTCAAAAACAAAAGTGAAAATTTTGTCTTTCAGTATGGACTTAGAAATACCATAGAATACACTGCAGCAACAGCAGATTTTTATGGTTTCCCTTTCAAAACCACTTGCCAAGTAGTAAAAAAAAAAAAAAATAAAAAAATAAAAAAAAGGAAGTCTGGAAACAGCAAAATCTACATTATATTCTGTGTTTTGTGTCTGCATGCTCTTGCACATACAGACACTTGTCAGCTAAAACCATTATTAAAACTAAAGCATCAAATCTCATTTTAATAATGCTCACATGCAAAATCTTTTTTAAAAATACTTAAAATTAGTGTATTCTACGTTAAACTATTTGCTTTCAGTTAATACAGTTATAAAAGGACTATAGATTCATTTCTGCTAATGCCTCAACATAAATCCAAGAATTAAAGAAATTCAGGTTTTTAATCTACTGAAACTAAGCAGGAAAGCTTTCCTGCAAAGAAAAAAGGGTTCAAGTCTCCTGCAGTCATCAAGTTCAAAGGAATGACACTGTAAATGCCTCCTAGCAACGTTAAAGATATTCATAATCCTCATCCTCTCTACCTTACTTTAGCTTTATTAATTGAAAAAGCAACGAATTCAAACAGCCTGATAAAAATAGAAACAGTTTATAAATTCATTTTTAACAAATCTATTCCATTTTATTTTTTTCAAGTATAAGCCTGAACTAATAATAAAGAGAACAAGCTCCTAATTTTCTGATAAACCACATATGGACCTCTTAGAAAAAACTCTCAGTTTTAAATTTATTTTTTTTTCTTAGAGCTCTGGTATTCAGAACAAAATAACTATGGTTTCTACATTATCACTTTAAAACCAGCCATTCTGGAAAAAGTAAAAAAAAATTAAGATATACAATATTTTTAAATTATTCACATTGATCCTAAATGTAAAAAAAATACTTAAGTTTAAAATCATGAGTTTATTTATCATACATGCTCACAAACAGCACATATTCATACTATGTAACTTTACCATCATACAGTACTGTAAGCAAATTAATCAAAATTAAGTTCCTTTATAATCTTGCTTCAACTCACACACTTTTTAAAAAGCAACAAATAAACTCTTACTGTCTTCTTAGTCCTATAACAAGGCAGGAATAAGAAATAATCCTTTTAAGCAAGGGCTAATTCTAGTAGACAGGAGATGATACTCCTTTTTACTGATAAAGTAAATATTCCTTATATTGAACAGACCAGGTTCCTTCTTCCGTTTAAGTCACTGTCAAATTTCTCGTACTTCAGTGATAACTGAGAATCAGCCATTAATTTTTCTTGGACACTTTCTTTAACTCCAACTGTATATGAAGTATTTTCCAAGGTGAGACTAATAAAAACTATTTGTACTCCCTTCTCAGAGAATTTAGTAAAGTTACTATCTGTATGGCCAAATTCAAGAGAACCAGTATTTGCAGTACTGAAAGATTAGCCTTTACAATATAAAAAAAACGTATTTCAGACACATTACATGTAAAGAACATGTTCTGCACTAAATTGGATAACCTCAACCAGTTGTCTGGACATTAGGTGTCTTAATCCACATAAATCAATTGTGATTGTGTTAGCTGGGTAAGCAAAGCAAGCACTGTGGATCTCTAGGGAAGCATACACGTCTGAGCTCTACTAAATCCCAGAAGCTTCTTTTTCATGAATGTCACATTAAATATGCAAAAATCTGTTCTAATTGACCAAATGACATAAAGAGGAAGAAGAACAAGCAAATACAGTAGAAATAAAGACACCCCCAGTTACTCACAGAAGGAAGCATCTCAAGCATTTTCATAAGAATGAACCTTGCTAATGGCCCCAAGGCTGCTGTAGAATAACAATTGGGTAACAGAGTGAGGGGGGGGAATATCACCCAACGAGGAAAATCTTCAAGACTAAGAAGTATTTACAACTACACAGTGTGTGGAAAATGAAAGAAAAGTGCTTAAATAACTTAGAGAGTACATGCACAGTACATACCAGTGAGAAAGTCCAACAGATGCAGTACCAGATGATAGAACAACCTTCTCAGGAAGCTATTCTCCTTTTGAGAGCTGTACTGTTTTTTAAATAAATTTTCCAACCAATGTGCTGTTTGTTCTCAAAATTAGACCCCATGCTGAGATGGTGAGCTGAATTCAATTCAGTCATGCTCTCCTGAAAGCTGATGAGTCATTGTAGCACTAGGAATCAACCTCAGTAAGAACCTTCCAATCCAGTTTGTATCAGTGAAATTGTGTAATTTCTTTTATGTATTATTGCTAGATTGAAAATTGCTATGCAACATATAACACTTTGCCAAATCATAAACCTTATTGGAATATTATATCACAAGTTATTAAATGAAAAATGAAACTTGTCAAGCAAAACATAAACCACTTTTCCTMACCGATAATAAACACAGTAAGCACATAAAGCGAAAGCTATTTCTCTCTTCCCACCACAGAACCCATATCTATAACAAAATTCTTCACTACTTGAGTAGCGCCACCATAACTAGTCGAACTCTAGATAAAAAAAGACAATTTAAGCTGTGTCCCAAAGCTTCACAGGGTACTAGTCATCATTTTGCACTTCAAAAATAGTGACTGTTACTTGTTGCAAACTAAACATGTGAGGACATTTTCAGAAAAGAAGAAAAACTGAAGTGTCAGTACAGAATAGATAGATCATATGCCACAAGCATCTAGTGTGCCTAGATAGACATTCTAAAGCTACTTACTACTGCCCATGACAGTAGTAACTACATATATTTCTTCGGATGCATTGACACTCAACATGTTTCTCCCTTATTCGGTAGTGACTCAATTTCAGCTAGCAGCTAATAGCTATGGCTAGTCACTCCTTATCAAGCTTCATGTGCTAAGGCAGGCCTGAGTAAAGGAAGGAACACCTGAACTGAGACAACACTGTTGTCCAATGTGCTCACACAAAATGCAACTTTATCTTAATAGACCTGAAAATGAACAATAAGAATTAAATCATCCTTTGGCTATTTCATTTTTAAATGTGGTGTATTTTCTTTATAGTTTTCAGTTTAAAAAATAATTTAAAAAATCCTTTCACCCAAATAGTAATACTAATGAGTTTGTCAAATTAAAAAGACAAAGTCCTTGAATTCATCAGAAGAGGATAAATACAAGAAATMTCGTCTCCCACTGAAACATTAGCCTTCCTGTCAGCCCCAATGGAAGCATTTTACTTGAATCTCCCCTAACCAGCCAAACTCTACAACTGTCAGATTTACTCACCCATTTGGATTTTTTAAGGATGCTTGATTCTGCCGCTACTTCCCTTCATTAGTGGCTGCTAGGCATAATATTTTAAGTAATTCTTTAAATTACATTAGCTAGCTACTCTAAGCAGCCTTCCAGGCACAGGAGTGAATAGCAGGGAAGAAGGGTCTCCTGCTCTAGCTTGTGTAGCTAGATAAGCCCTACACTTGCTGCATCCTTGGAAACACAAGAGCATACAAGTACTGCATACTATGTACTTACATCCAGAAGCAAGTGCACAAAACCACAGGAAAGGCACATGTTGTCTCCCAAGTTTCACAGTGGTAGCACACAACATATAAACAACATTGCTCACAGAACTGCAGGCATTTGCCTACAGACTTGCAGCCTTTAAACCATAATGCCTTCCCCACAGCAATAGTTTCCATCAGTCTTTCAAAATGCCTGCTAGGAAGAAGATTGCAACCACATCTGGTATGTTGCTGGCCACAGAGTCAGTACCTCCATACACAATATTTAAAACCCAAGATTTTCCCTTAATGGGGTGATAAATTGAGTCTCTCTCTCTCTCTCCACTATCTTATGAAATTTCTTGGGATTTAAGTCTCTGAGAACTCGACGCCTATTAGAAAAAGTTAAAAAAGCCAAAAAGTTAAAAAGTATTTCACATCTAAAAAAAAAAAAAAAAAAAAAAAGGCAATCGATTGCTAAAGTGCCTTTTCTTTAGGAAACCAAATAAAAACCAGGGAGGAATGGTTTCTGTTATCTAATAGGTGATAAAGTCTTAGCATGGATAAAGTACTTTGTCAAGGTTGGAACTTTTACCTCACTCTTAATTAATTTAAATTTTGCTATTCATTGTTTTATTGAATTTAACTATTTGTCTTTTAGTTTCTTTTTTCCTCAAACAAATCCAAGAGATACCCAAATTTCTAAAGGATTTAAAGTTCAGCTTTAAAGTTTTATTATTTTTTGTATTTTCACTGTAAGATAACCATTTTATAACGCATTCTGTGGCAGGCTTAATAAAGTTAAAAACTGCAAAACTAATAAAAGCTAGTAATAACAGCATTTTTGCATTTCCACTGTTAAATCGTCATTTTTTTCAATTGCCTACAGTTAGAACACAAATTCCATGACAGGATATCACTTCTGCAAGTGCCAAAGGAGCCTGATTGTCGTTGTTGCCTTCTTTACTCAGGCAGAGCTCCTGGTGAAGCAGATGGCCAGCCTGCCTGAGCAAAAAGACAGGCCGCAACTGAGCTATGTCTGAGGCTCTATTCAGATTTCCTATTCGTTCAGCCAACAGAAATTTGTCAAGGCTCAGATTAACAACTGAAGTAGACGCAGTTTAATTACTCCACTAAATACCTTTCATGTACTGCAGAGGTAAGAAAAGGAATTTTAGTACTTTGCTACATTTACAGAATACTAGGAACAAAAATTCATTTTCAGTGAGGCTTTAAAGTGCATTCTGCGGCTGACTTCATACAGAAAAGTAAACTGCAAAGCTAATAAAAACAGCTCGTATGCTCATACGGAGGACACCACAAACTTTGTCACTCATTTCAGACACAAACTGGAGCTTGTTTGTTTCACATGAAATGGTCTAAAAACCTATTAGACCTCGCAGTAGTAAAAGTTATTTTTATTAATACAGCTAGAAGGCCAACAAAAACTGCAGCAGCATTACACGTGCTTGGTTATCATCCAACTCATTTATTGCATTGCAGGTTGAGAACAGCCCTACAATCCTGCTCAAACACGTGCACAGTCCCATTCAAGTCAAGCCATCTGTTTACACTAGACAACTTTACAAAAGGGTTTCCCGCAGTGCTAACACTGGTTCACTATGGCCCTGATGGGACCACTCTTGTAACTAGCATGCTAGCCAAGCACTTCCTATATGTTCTTAGCAGTAGCATTAAGCAGTGGTTGCATGGCCAGCTGAGCCAACCCACTGAAAAATGGGTCCCTCTCTCTCCCTCTTTCCAACTCCTCTCCTTCTCCCAGTTGATGCCAAGGTTCACTTTCTTTTCCAAACTCCAGTAACTACCAGACCTTTCTGCATGCTGCTCTAAACCACTAAGCCACCAGGAAACCACCTAATTCCCTGGGCCTGGTTTAGTTTTCCTCCAGGTATGTAAGTGAAAGCATGTCAGAGAGAGGTCTGATGAGCAGTGGCGCTAGCACAAAGCGAGCAGCAAGAACTCAAGGCTGGCAGCAACATGGAAATGGGACATTGGAGGAGAGAGGGAAGGAGAGTGGGGCCTCCTGCTTCCAGCAGCAGTGAACTGTTCAATTGGCTCATCACTCCTCATGAAACTCTACCCTTAGATGACAAGGTATGACAAGGGCTTGATCAGATCTAAATGGGGTCTCCCACTGGTGTTGAATGACGTGAACTTTACACAGTAAACCTCCTTCTTCTGGGCAAACCTGGGGAGGATTATTGATACATGTACGTACTCCAGTTCTGCAGGCCCTATACTTCCTCAAACTAAACTAAACCCTCTATGTTATATTTATCTGAGTTGATAATGTGCACAATGATTTCTGAAGATAAAAACCATTACCTAGATTCTAAATATATCAGTGAATGTACCAGTTCGTGGGATATCTTGTGGACCATGCCTTTTTTTTTTTTTTTTTGGAGATACCACAGAACACAACTAAAACCCCCATCCTTCTTGCTCCACAAAAGCATGAGCCTGCAATCCTCATCAAAGGGAGTCCCTATTGGAACGGACCCCTATTCTTCGACTCAACTCAGCGGGGTGTAGTATCATGACCTGCTTGTGCAAGAAAATAATTGGGCAGACACACTGCTGCTGTAAACAGTACCCTTTTGCTGAAGATCTGGCTTCTTGATTGTAAAACAAAGGCAACTTACTCATGTTAAAAGCATAAAATAGAACAGGTCATAAAAGTAGAACAATTTCAGTCAACTCTTCTATGTCATTTCATTAATCCAAAAAACAAAACTTGTAACAGTGATCCTTAGATCTCTAATCCACTTTAAGCATTGCAAAACAAAGAAAACATTAAAAGCCTTGAAACCAACAGTAAAAGCTTATGGAATCCGCTAAAGGCTATCCATTCCATTAAACATTTCTATGCTTACTCATTGAACTTCATTTTCTTAAACTGTTCTAAAAGTGTGGTAAGTTAAGGAAGCAAAAAGCAGTTAATAAAATGAACATTATCATAAGAAAGTTGACTTCAAAATGGATCTTAAACAATAATAAGCTATTAAAAGAGATGTTTACTCTTCATTGAATCCTATTTTCTATCTCTTAGATCAGTACAACTCAGGGATAATTTCTTTGAAATTAACGGAGTTGCACTGGGTTGACTCAGAAGGAACCTTGTTATTCCTTCATCTAGAAACAGCTCAAGGTACCTCTAATAAAGTACAATGATCAAATTATATAAAGAAGCACTTTAGTTTTAAATAATTTGAAAAACAGCTCTGTCCTTTATTTGCCACATTCAGTGTAAGCTATTAAAAAGAAGCTGACAAATTATCTGATTGTCATGGCTAATTAGCCACAGTAGAATAAAAACATCAACTTCTCTTTAAATAGATGTCAACCTGTAGATCATTAATTAGAAGGGACCTTTAGTGTTTTTCAACAATGACAACTTCTAGAAAGTGTAATTTCCTTTGAAACATCCGAAGTGCTATATGGTTCCAGCACTTTTTAAGCAGAGCTCTAGAAGTGGAGAAACAATTATACACTCCTGCTTAAAAAAGTGATAGACAAATATGTAACTTTGAATGACATTGTACTATCTGAAGAGTTTTCACAAGCTCTCAGATCTAAAAATAAGTATTGTAGGAAGACTGAATGGCATTTGATCCAATATTCATAAAGATAAAATGAACTACCTCTACAATGTGTCTGTTTACTGCTCAATTAAAAATAAGAGTATTCAGATTAAAAAAAAAAAAAAAAAAATCTCGACAGAAGAACCTCCAGGTTCAGTGCTAAATAATGAGAAGTTAAAAAAAACACCATTGGGCTTTGATCTGGCAATAATCTAACAGTGCAAGAAGACATATGGAGGGGGAAAGGCTCCAAACAGTGTGATTGATTTCATGTCAATCCAGGAAGCCCAAAGGAAAAGAATTAAAAGGCTTTAATGAAATTGCATTCTACCTTTCCCCCAAATGAATCTTTGCTCATTTCCTGCAAAACACATGGAAAGTAAATCCAGATTAAAGTAGGATTTCATTGCTCAAATTTCCAATCAGCTCAATATATGAAAGAAGGTTTTGGTTTGTCTTAGAGGGAAATAGAAGCATCGCATACATCACAAATTTATCTTAGTTGAAATCTCCTTAGATGCTCTGTCTCTATTAGTCTTGACTCCTGTAGCTTAATTATTTACTGTAATTCTAGCATTTGGCATAGAACCTAAACCTAACCAGGTGTCATCCAATTACTGCTTTCAATTTTTAACTAAAATTCTGGGGTTTGTCCCAGCCTTCGCTTTAGCTGATTACTTCGCAAATTCCTGATATGCTTTGCTGAACAGAATACAGAAAAAGAGTAAATTATTAAGAAAATTCAAGAGATGTACTAAAAGAAGGATACTCATTAAAAAGAACCATACAAAAAAAAAAAAAAAAGACTGCCAGTGCACAGAAAAACCACTCATTAATTAAAATGTGAGAAGATTATAATGTGTTTCACTGATAGGTACTTCTAAATTGTCAGCTCTCAGGAAATAAACTAGTTCAGAGCCAGGTAGATGGACACTCAGTGGGATTTTTGCTCTTGATTTTGTGTGAGTACATATCCAAGGGAAACCAAGAAAACGATACTAGTGCAGGATTATGAACACTGCAGCCCATAGGTCATGCACAATACCTATTAAATTGTACATCAGGATTGCATTGGTATATTCATTTTCTTTGCCATCCTTTCTCCCTTCTCATTACTCCCAAATCCTCAGTCCCCAAGGAAAGTCTCACTCAAGGTCTTCAAACATTAGGTCTTGGCAAGAGCATAATCTTACAGACAGGCTTCTCTGTCATTTAAATGTGCACAGTGCTGTACAAGGGAGTATGAATACTGACTCTGGCCTGTCGCCTACAGCAACATCACTATACATCATCCTACAGACAGATTAAACAGATTTGAGTGAAGGCAATGTCTAAAAAACACTGAATTATTAATTTGGAGATGGAACTATTACAATGCTTGATGGAAAAGCATGTTTCTCCATGCCATTCTGGAAAGAGCTGCTGTAGCTCTGCTCTACTTAACCGGTTCTTATCGTACCTATTCATTAGTGGCCTCACTTCATGCAAATGTTCACTGTGATTTCTGAGATACGAGATCACACCATATAGATTCATTCTTAGAATAGCCTTCATTCTCAGACTAATAGACACCTTACAATGGTAACGAATTTTAGTCATATTAGCCTGGGACGCATTTAAGCTGATGATGTATCATTGCAGAGATTTAGGGTGTAAATCAAATTTGATGCACTAACTTTTGTGTTACAGCAAAGTTTCTGCAGCAAAGTTTCTGCACAAATCACGTTTTGCCAAGATGTATACAGAATAGTTAATTAGCTTTCCTAAAAAAAAAAAAAATTTAAATTAGAAGTCTTCTGATCTTGAGATCAACAACAGAAACCTTAAAAAAAAGTCAGTAAACGATGAGTTATTGAAAAGAGGGGCAAAAAATAAATACTAGAAGTCAACCTAGCTGTGATCTTCTGGCCTCTGAATTCAACATAGAATAAAAAAATTCAAAAAATTAGCATATATGTAGAGAGAAAGACCATTAATGGAGATGCTTGCATTTCCAGCTGCATTTCCCAGAATTCAAAAGTTTACACGAATATTATGATTATCAAAAAGGAAAATATAAGGCTAAGCAATCATTGATCTCATATAATTCACAGCAATGTGAATCTGTCATCTTTGATTCCATACATGAAGCATGCTAAAGAAATAAAAAGATCCTCAGAAGTATCCGCCAGAAAGACAGGGGAGGCAAACAGCAATTTAAACATTGTAAATAACACAATACAGTGAAATCCTGGCCTTTACATAGCAATTTGGTACTTTGCAATAAATTGCAGCAAAGCCAGAATTTCAGTGTAAGTGCATGCAAGGCTGAAAAAAGATACTGGCATTGTTTTGTAACTTGCACTAATTTAACAGAATTGGTGACAAAAATCAATACCAATGTCATTTATTAAATAATTCATATTATTTTAATACTAATACATTTATTTTCTGGAAGATTTACATCATCTCTGTTGAAAGCAGGTCATCAGGACCTAAGGGACACCAAAAAGCAACAAAGGAAATTTAAGTGTTCTGAAATATATAGGTTACAGAAGTATCTACAGTAGATTTGTGAAGAATGTTCTTAATACTTTGTGTCTAGAAAGAAGTGTTCTTTTTTTATAAAGAAAAGCAGGTTTCTATGAATGATTTATATATTATTTTATATATATGAGTGATTTTATAAAGAAACCAAACTAACAGTTCCTCTGATGCTGAACCATTAAGAACAGAAAAAAATTCAAACACTCTCAGGTACTAAATCCTCATCAAAAAAAGTACAGCAGGCCTTCCATATTAGATAAGGTGAGCCCAATAACAGATACTACATGGAATATTGCATGAGTATGTAGATCTGGTATGTTTGCAGTAACATTAAAGAACTCACTGTTCAAATGCGAAGATGCCCTAGTGATCTCATCTGCCCTCTGCAAAACTGCTGAGACTACAACATCCATCCAGTGTCTCTAGTTTATGACTATGAGCATGAAGCACTTTGAGATTCCTGAAAACAAACATTAACTTAGTCCCGTGATGCTCCTTCTTGACACTACCTTCACTTAGGTAGTTTTTTAGATTCCAGCTGCAATTTTTCCTGATAACAGTTACCCCACAGGCAACAAGGCTTATAGAGTAAAGGTTGCAGAACCAGGCCCTGTACTACTGGCCAATTACAAGAGGCAGTATTTTTATTCAGTTTATAAGTGGTATGTTTAATTCCAGTAAATCCAGAATTAGCTAAATCAAGGAAGAATCATGATACTATCATTTGAGCAAGTGCTCAGGTGAAACAACTACTTCTAGAAACATCCAGCTTATACTGGGAACACTCAGGTATCGCCAACAAAAACCTTCAAAAACATTATGGAAGCACCTTTGAAAATACTGAGGATTAGGCAAGATAATATGATTTTCACCATTTTCCTTCTGAGCCTTGGAATGGCTTTCATGATTCTCTTAATGTTTTTTTTTTAAATGAGTCTGACATGATCTCAACATTCAAGGAGCTGGAACTTAAGGATACCAAATATTTTGCAATAATAATCACAGTGTGGCCAAGATTGCTATCCAGATATTTTACTAGTATCAGTTATCCGTTACTAAAACTATACTGTTTCATTTGCAGTTATTCTACTCTGAAGGGGGCGGGGGAGGGACAGGACACCATCAAAGTAAAAAACTTCTGTACTTCCACTGCCTATGGATGCTAGTTCAAAGCCTCCCGCTGCTTATCTTGTCATGTCATTTACCAGGCACGACCTGAACAGTCAAAAGTGGCTGTAGAGCAAAGAAATAAACTTTTAGATCAGCACTGCAGCTTCCATTCTATCCAATGTAAAAKAATAGTGCATAGGATTAACTCTGCCCAGTGTGACCTCCTTGGCTAGAGCTTTTGCAAGTCTCCTGCTGCACATTAGCTATCTCCTATTTCCCTGCTCGTAAGTGGGAGCTGCTAGCAACAGTTGCTGTATAATTACTTACTTGATTCTGTCTAAGGAGCTTAAACTAAGAGTTGAGCAAAGAAAGCAGATTAACAATTTGAACGCACACGTAATACACAGACACACACACACAACCAGCAAGACTGCCGGGTCAATACATGGGGCCGAGGAAATGCACTTCAGCCACTCTTGCTCCAACAAGACAGGCTTCATTTTCACTGCAGGGCAATTAAACTGCGCAAAGAGGGGGAGACAGGAAGAGATGGGCTGCAGTCACAGGCTGGGGAGAGGACTGGAGACACAGCTACTCCATCCCTAGCAGCCAGATTAGTACCAGAGGAGCGGCACTCAGCCTGCTCTGCCCGTCACATGCTCCCAGATGTCGCCTAGCAACAGCAAAGCCCAGGGAAAAAGTTCTCCCTCTCTCAACTTCAAATCTGCGTCTGAGACTGGCTGAGGGGAGCTTATTGTGCTCCAGACTAAGCATCTGTTTCTTTCTTATACCCTTCTGTAAATGACTGCATATACATACACAAGCCTGTCCATGCATAACCCCCCGCCACAGGCACAACCTGTCTACGTGCAAGTGCCACAGCCTGTGCAATTCTCAGCAAGAACAACCCTAGGCACAATTTTAATGGTCACCAAACCTGCTCTTGGAATGCAGGTGAACTCTGCTCTGCAAAACCACCCACACTTCAGTAGCAAGAAGGGCACAAAGATCACAAGGAAAAAATGCAAAAACTCTGGGGTGATTTTTTTGTTTGTTTGTTTACCTTATCCACAGCCAGTAAGCAGTACTTGCTACAGGAAAAGCTGCCCACTTGCATCTCTGTAAAACTATGAGTTTAGACCGTGGACTTGCAAAGTCTGAGCTGTCCCTCCAAATTTAGCAACATTTGTGTGTTGCTGTCTTGTGCAACCAGAAAAAAGTTTTTACAAACCAGAAAAACAATCAGAAAAAACATCCTGGGATAATTTAAAACCAAGATGAAGTGAAGCTAAAGAGCCGGTGGTGTTTGTAGTGTTTTTTAAGGTGCTACTTCATTTTCCACAAGAGAAATCGACTCCATCAAATGACTCCTGGAAAGAGGCAACTGTCTCCCCTAGCTATTAGAAAGAACTCCTTGAATCGGCTCCTGTTAACCCTCAACTTTCAGGCACTTTGGTCTTTTTCTCATAGAAGTCCCCAGGACAGGGATGTGCTCCTTGCGGTGCAAGTCCCATTCCGGAGAGGCTGGAGCATAGTGCTTACCTTGGCAACTGCCCTGCATTATGCATGCAGTGAATAATATGAGCAGTTTGCAAGCAGTTGCTGCTCTTCCATCCATCCGATGGTGAGGTCCCATCTGGGCTGGGATGCTCCAGCTCCCTCAGAAGCTGGCTCCTCGACTCTGGGGTGCTGATCTGCACAGCAGCAGCACAAGGAGCCTGGTGTCTTTTTCTTATCCCGCTAGTTGCAGAAGAAAGGCGTGTTCGCCTGTTGAGACATCGCGTTTTCTATAAACTCCCACCCTCCAGACATTGCATAAAGCTCTTTATACCCGGCGGCCCCGGAACTAGCATGAGGGAATCAGGCACTGCTCCAGGCCCTGCAGCCACAGGCTGCCTCTGCCCCTCCTTCCACACTTTGCAGGATAGGCAAGATGCTTCCAAGTCCCTACACTTTGCAGACTTTATATCAGAGTCCATTGGTGCTACACTGTGTATTTTGAGTAGATATGGGGAATTTCAGATTGCAAGTGAAATATGTCCCAGGTTTTAGTGTCCCAAAGGCATGCTCCAAACAAGAAAAGCATTTTTGACAACTTTGAAAAACGTTGCAACACCCACTTACCAATACAGGGGATAAAGCTTAGAACTTTTTATTATTATTATTCCTCACATAAATATTGTGAAAGGAAAACTGTAGGGATGAAACTTACTTCTGCACTTTCTTAGCAGATAAAATCAGTTTGGTAAAGTACTTTGGCTGTGAATGCTTAAGATATCAGCTGGAGACACCTTACTCTGGTTCTAACTTTCCAACAGTGTGTGCAGCACACGTGGAATGTCTGCCTGCATTTTACTGCTGCCATTTCAGGAATCATATACCTACTAACAAGGGTTAGACAGTGCATAGTATCACAGTGGAAAGATAAAGATACCCTAATACTTCAGGCTGGAATACAGCCTTGGGAAAAGGGCAAACATTTTGGAGGCTTTGCTTGCAGGATCAGAAGCATCATACATAAACTGAGTGAAGTTAAATCATTATTTTGTTTTCTACTAGTCAGAAATAGTCTTCCATGCAGAAAATGTAGTTATGCCAAGCTGTTCCTTTCTCTGTATGTGTGCACACATACACATGCATGTGAACAATGACTACTGTGCATACATACCATGGGAGAAAGATGGGTCTATTTGTCTTGCAAGAGGCTTTGTCAGATTAATTTTAATGACACCACCTTTATAAATTCCATATATTGTTCACGTTAGCTTCATGCCATGTTCATTATACTGCAATTGGTGTTTGCTGATGCTGCAACAGAACTTAAGTGATATTTCAAAGCATTAACTCTTCTTTTTGCCATGGACTGCGATTTCAATTAACGGGTAGAGGTGCCTGCATTATTCTTGCAAAAGTTACAGAGAAACATATTGTTGCTTATTAGCAGATTGTGATTTTTCTCCAGGTCCTGTAGGACGCTAATCCCCCTAAACCTTTCCGTAAAGGTTTTCTATCTATCAAGATAGAAAAGTGGCGGGGGGAGAAGCAGGAGAAGATATGGAGCATAGGCTTTTGCAAGGTTGTGATTTATGCAGGTTCAGGGCTGTTTGGTGTAGTGGTACGACACAGCACCGGGGTCAAGCCACAAGAAACACTGGGGGCAGATCAGAATATTCAATTAGCTTCCTGGCACCTCTGAATCACAAAGAGAGGATAAGATCTCTCCATCACAAGATCCAGAGCTGCCGGGGGAGGGGGGGGACCTGCCCTCTTCAAATCTCTCTCCTCCCTCCCACCCTCTCTCCTTTCACTGTAGGAGAACAGTGCTTGAAACATTCCTTTCTGCACGGAAGGACTTTTCCTATTGTTGTTTTCTTTGTGTTTCAGTGTTGCCAACTTACTGGAATTCTTGTCGTGGTTTCACAGCAAGGCTCAGGCTGACCAAACGGAACCAGCTGCGTTTGTGTATGGGGCCGCTGCTGCTCTAATCCCCCAACAACGCTGATGGGGAAGGAAGGAAGGGATCCTCGGAGGGGAGCAAGCAGATCCGCTCTGTACAGATGGATGCCTGAAAAGCCAACACACAGATTGACCATACTTAATTAGAAGGGGAATTGTTTAAAGCAGTTCACACCCCAGCAACAYGCAGACAGGGCAAAGAGTGCTTAGAAGCTGCAGCCCCAGATTGGGAGCTATGTGCATTTTTCTGTCACTGCATGTTTGAGGTGACCTGGATACAAGCTTTGGGAGGCACCTACCTATGTTTTACTCCCACACAGCTGGCAGCCAGAAGGTGTGGTCCTGCCCCATTCACCATTACCATCTCTACACATCTGTACTTCCCACAGGGTGGTGGGCAAGAGGGATTCTCAAACAGGAATGGTGGAGACGCTGTTGATAGTGAGGGGAAGCCCTGTGCTGAGACAGTAGGTCAGGCCCTCCCCACTCAATATTCTTTGCACTCAGAAGACAAAATTTGCATTCAGAGACAAAGGAACTGATCAGCCCAGATGCTTCATTGCTGAAGAATGATAGTCACTAAGGAGCCAGCATAGGATAATGCTGTTCTCCATTTACTTCATCTAAAATTTTCTCCTCTACCTTGACCATGGCACCTCATCATCCAACCAAATGGGACTTCAGCGAGACTAGAGCTGCAAGATCAGATTCAAAACACCTCAAGGCTTTCCCGTAACTACATCCAAAATTGCCTGTGCCAGTGTAACACACCTCTCCCTCTCAGCTTCCTGTTGACTAAAATGTCAGCTGATTGTTTTCTGACTGAACTAGATCTAGGGATTTTTAGTTGATTATTTCAGGTTTAAGAAGACACAGACTACCTCTGTTAGAAGGTTAGAGGGAGAAAACATAGGCAATGCAGTTGTTCTCTGAACTCTGCTTTTAATTCAAAATACAGTTTGGGATGTGTTTGCTTGCCTGGTTTTTGCTGTAAGCCAGCAATCAGAAAAGCTGTTAAAGGTGTAATTTAGAACAAACAACCACGTTGCTTACACATTAAAGATGCATGCTAAGGACTGAAGTTAAAAATTAAAAGGCTTGATTTTTGACCAGGGTTCAGTTCTAATTTAGTGTCCAAACTCATCCAATTCTTAACAGACAGACAGAAACACAAGGGTTGATGTATGACTAGATAAAGATACAAAGCTGATGGCTAATTAAAAAAAAAAAAAAAAAGATACTTTCAGTAAAAGAAACAGTGGGTCAGATCTGCACCTGTAAATTTGTCTCTTCTGAAATTCTCAGGGCTAGGACAGTTTAGAGAGGCTCAGGATCTGCCCAGTGCATTATCCAATAAAGCTGTAATTGCCACTGGCATTCAGTAATCTTGTGGTCAATCTGTCCTTGGATAAACCCAGGTTTTTCCACATAGAAAACATTTTATGTTACAAGCTGTGTTTCCAATTTCACATTTAAGTTTCATCATTAAATCCTATGCCTTTATCATGATAAGCTTTTTTGTTATTTTTGTTTAATCATACTAAAGCAAGGCTACCTGTAGCCATGCTCATTTTTTGAGAGAACACTGGTAATGACAAGTCATACAAATCTAAACTAAAGACCCTCTCTCTGTGCCTGGGTAATAATATAAGTACCCAACAGCAGCAGTTAATGCTTCAGATTTCATCCGTCTCTGCTGTTCTACAATTTAAAGTGTCCCATTTCTTTAACTGATCCTCTGTTTTACAGCAAGCAACAATATTGGTATGCGTTAGAGGCTTCCTTTCTTAACAGGCTATTAATGGCAGGAGGGTCTCTTTAGAGGTACTACTCTTGAGGCATTTCCTTCACCTAAGGCCCAACTCAGTTTGCATCAAAGCCATCAGACTTCAGGGAAAGGAGACTTAGTTGTTTTCATGGGGGTCCACAATAGCAATGTGTATTTGGACTTCATCACTTAATCTTTCCAAGTACATGTAGTGTGAGCAGAAATTTCCGTAAATAGGAAGGTCACGTTTTAGGGAACTGAGCTGCATCTTGTGCAGAGAACCAGTATTGATTTCAACTCTACAACATATGGAAAGGAAAAGCAGAAAACAGCCTTGAGTTCACCAGGTTTCTGAAATAAGCCACATCATGTTTCACAGTACCTAAAACAATTGCAGTTATTTGCCAGGGAGGTATTTTTTCCAAGGATTTAAAGAACAAAAAAATCCCACCTAATCTCAAACTAAGAAAAAGAGGGCCTTAGTTGATATGGTTCCCAAACATCTAATGCATATTCATAACTAGAGCACAGATTTCCAGAAGACTGGATCAAAGGTGGATCCCCAGCCCACATGAATGTGAGAAACATTAAACTGACGAGATGTGAATCAGGCCAGAACAGAAATCACAGAGTCAGGATTGCACAATGTAGCCAGCACTGTAGCGAGAAGTTTCCTTGGGGTCTCCTGGTTAGTGACACATTACAACTTCTCTCTTTCAACCTGGAATTGTATCACTGTGCCCTGGAACAAGAAGCAGTGCATGGGAACCATGTGCTTTTTTGGTAACTGCCACTGAACAAGTGAGACTAGCAGGGGGGACAGTCGCTAAATGAGCTTCCAAACACCCCCTGTGAATTTCACCTGCAGAACTGGGCCTGTGATGGAGTTTAACAATAACAGTATAGAGATGAGAGAGTTTATTTACCTGGAAGGCAGAAGGAAGTGGAGAAAGATTAAACAGCTTCCAGTTGTCCCCTCCACCCTTTGGTCAGTGCTGTCTGGTCCAGCCTGCAAGCCCCTGTGTCCTATCCTGGAGACATAGTCACAAAGTAATGGCAAGTGTGCTTTACCCCAGCTATATCTCTAGTTACCAAAGTTCTTGGTACTTGCCTTACTGCAAGCAGACTTCTTTGGCACTTTCTCTGTCTCTGAGGAACAGAGGTCCTCGTTTTTGCTCAAGTTCACTGGCCCTTCAGTGCCTGCTCTGCCCTGCAAGGAAGCAACAGATGGAATTTGTACTTGAAAAGGAATGGGAGGTAAAGAGGCATTTCCAAATGACTTATGTTCTAAAAACTTTTTAGGGTACTAACAAGGGAAATAGGGTAGGCTGGAATAACCCTGAACACTCTTTACAAGAGCAGATTGAGCTATGCTGAGAAGAAGCAAAACTGGAGTCCTTGTCTTCTTGATGTTTTTCCAACCACGCTTCACTCTACCAACCAAGCCTGGGCAGCATCGCAAAACCACAAGTGCACATCCCAAGACTGCTCATAGGGTGGAAAATAATTACTCTGTGAATATCTATCCTGGGTTTCACTGCAGTCACATATAAAACAAAAACAATAGAAACATTAGCATTTCCCACATTTATTTAGGTGTTCTGTATGATAATATTCACTTTCAAGGTTATGCATCTCAACACAGTATTCCATAAAGGAGAGAAACACATAGCATGTCTTTCAAAATAAGAGCCAATGTATCTTCACTTCTGAAGCCAGTAGTAACTCAGGAACAGTTTAATTACACAAGGACCTGCTGTTTTTCGTAGGATGCTAACTCATTCAATATACCAGCAGACTGCTCTTGGGTAATTGATGAGGATAAAACAGTGAAGGAAAACTCCTACCTCATGTATCACAGAAATGTAATAGCAAGAAAAAAAGAAAGAAGGAAAGAAAGTTTACCACACTAGGGAACACTACTCTAGCTCTGCCTAGGCCACAGCCTTTTTTTATATGATAGGAAGTCACTTAAAGCTTCTGAAGCATTCATTATTTTCTGATTTAAGACACCTGGGCCTGTTTAACAAAACCTGAAGTGCTCACTGCTGTAACCAAAGTTGGTGGGAGCTGTGCTTTAAAGGTGTAATACCAAGTACTCTGAAACTCTGAGCCCTTGATATCTTAATTGAGGTACCAAGAAAAACCCCCCAAAAAATCAAAACCAAAGGATATTTTAACCATTGATTCTGTGCATCAAATCCCTATGCATAAAACCAGATGAATCTCTCAGGCACTTTACAGATAAGAACTAGAAAAAAATCTGAGAGGAAATTAGTAAGCAGCTTCTCAGTGAAAAGTAAGTAGTATAAAAGACAGCGGGAGAAAACTATACCATCTATCTCAGCTATTGTTACAAGTAAATACAGATGTGATGTTATAAGAGATAACACTGAGTGAACCTAGTATGGGGCAAGATTACTATTCTTTCATATATCATTCAAGCTAGAATATCCAACAGATTTCTTTTCCTCTCACTTCCCACAGAGTTCATTTAAAAACTTAATTACCAAATAGGCAGCAGTATCTACCATGTGTCATATGTTAAATTATCTATTTTTGTTGGTATATATCTCTATTAATAACAGATTTGAGGTCTGTTCAGGATAAACATCTTCATAAGTGGGACTCTCGCATACTAAAAACTGTTATGCCTTGTTCTTCCAACAGCCAGGATGAAATGCTTGAGACATCACAAAAGCAGTCCATCAAAAGCACCTGAGAAAAGATAAATAGTAAGCCTTCAGATCAGTAGTATTAATTAGAATTTCAGGCCAAACCCAGGGTAGTAACAGTAAGCAAATGAGAACATGGTTTACCAGTATAGGGGTTGCAGGTGACAGATTCTCACAGTTTTGATACGTATTTCAGAGCGTCAGAGATTAACCACTGCCTACTTAATAGGAAAGCTGAAAATATGGTCTTACTCCATGAATTTTCTGAACAAGTCTTCCTGTTTATTGAAAAAGAGGACTAGACAGCAATAGGCCTATCAAACATAGTCTTTCTGAGAACAAAGTTACTCAGTGTATGACCAAAATATAGCTACCCTGCAACACCCTGTGCATGCCAACCATTGATTTGTATACTGAGGTATTTATAGTATTAATATATTTTGTTATATTAAATTAAATGGAAAAATATGAAGAAAACAATAGCTCAAGATAAGCCACATTTTAGCAATTCTTAACTGATTGCTAAGGAACAATACCCAAAATATTTGCTTTGAAAACAGTACCTGATTCAGCCAACCTGCAAAACTACTTTGACAAGAAGAGACCAAACTCATGAATGCATGAGGTCAAAAGGATTACAATAATTAAAAAGAAACAACCTCTCTCTTCCTTGGGGGACTTGTTCACAGGAATGAGATATAGGACAGTTCAGTGAGCACAGACTTTGGTAAGCAGGGTAACTGGCTTGAGAAGTCCACCCTTCCCCCTTTATCCATCTTCCCTCGGAGCTGCAGCACTGCAATTCACACTCACTTTTGTCCTCTCAGTTGCGCAGGTCCTCAAGAGAGCGCTGACAGCTGTGCCTGCCTTACAGCACAGTCCCACAAACGTGGGATAGAGCAGCAAATAGCAGTAGGGGGCACAACACCCTTAAACTGACTTTACTGCTCATGCCAACATCTCATCAGATTGTACTTTACAACCCAGGAGGAACAGGATAGCATTCCTGGAGAAGCTAGATCCACCTGAGCTACCATCAGGAGAGCATACAATGTTATTTTTATAGCCACTTCACAGAACAGAGAATTGTGAGGTGGAAGTTTGCCATCAAAAAACAGCTTAATGGTGTGTCTTGTATTTTGCAAGATATCTAACTGAATTCCTCCTTCCTCTCAGCACTCATTCTTGCATACAGAAGTTATTATTGTATAATCCAGTTCCAAAATTTAAGATTTTTTTCTGATTAGGATACTTCTAAAGACCTCAGCACAGTAAAGGGTACCTCCTGCTGTTTTACTGTTTTGAATACAGAGTGATCAACATTATTCAGGATGAGATCTTAAATTAAAATCAACAGGAAAGTTACTTTTCTGGTGCTTATCTTAAGAAATTTCAGATACATAACACTTGAGTTTCTAGTGCAGCTGCACTGCACCATAAGCTGAAGGGCATATTCAAGAAACTGGAACACATTCTTTACTCATTTTGCCTAAATTTCCACTGGAACAGTAGTTTGTGAGTTTGAAAAAAATGTATGAGAACAGAGCTATGCAACATACCCACTGTAATTACTGATGTCTTAGAAGGCTTTGGGGGGGTTGTTCATTGCTTTTTTCCCCTCTTTAAGATAAACAATTGTGCTTAAGTGTCATTGTAAGTCAGAGCCACAAGCTATTAAAAGTAAGTAGGAGGTTACATACCACATTCCCCTAGATATTAAAACTCCTTTTGTTCCTTAAGAATGACTGTTTAATGTTTAGCCTTTCTAGAAAAACTGGAGCTATGTCACTTTGTGTCAGACACTTTAAGAGATACTAATGAAAATGCCCTAAGTCCCCATAATCCTTTGTGGCTGATTAGGTACAGTAGACGAAGTTGTTTCATTAATTTGAAGGCCATGAGCCTGAACCCTCACATTGACCTGAAAGTAATGTTTTATTCATATTGTAGTGTTGTAGTCAAAACTCCAGAAATAATTAAAAGGACAAGCCTCAAACCTTAGACCTTTGAATTATGAAGCTGGATACCCAGTTAATTATTGCACAATGGAAAAAGGGGAGTGGGGACTCAGCAGTCCTGATATATTACTATTGCCATCTACCTGTGAAAAGCTGATGGGTGATCAAGTACATACCAATAAGTATTTCTTCAACTCCCAAAATGTTCAGATGGTTTCCACAGGTCACAGTTAAAAAGCTTTCTTCTGGATTAAAAAAAACTTTTAGACATTAAGTTAAATTCTGGCTCCATTAGATTAACAAGGGAAAACTCTGAATCTTAGCTGAAACTGCTGAACTTCATCAGCAGTCAGTGACCAGCTCCCCATAGCCATTATTCAAATGAAACACAAGATGCCTGGATCTACTGCAGGAAGAAAAGAAGGTATTTTTCAAGAAAAGATGACAAAAACCCAAGCCTGACTTTAGAAACTAGATATCTAGTTGTCCTAGATACAAGCAGGAACTCATTGTAGTCAACAGTCAGTTTTTCCAGTCAACCTTTCAGACAATCAGTCCCCTGAATTTTTATTAGCTGTTGTTTCTGAGTGGTCTTCAAGGCTTGTTACCTTTCGAGCATAATAAAGTGATTCAACCTGAAGAGCAAAGGCACATATATATGAATGGTGAAGTTCTCATTTAAAAAGCTGTCATCATCCGACAGGCAGATGATGATACTAAGAAATGCTGAAGCAAAGACTAATGAATAGAAACTCTGCTGAACCATGTTTACCTTACTTTCCAGCAGAAGTAGATATCTCTCTCTTTATATCCAGCAATCAAAGAAACCTAGTGAAAATTCAAGACAAACATTTACATCCTCAGTAATCAACACAGGCATCCCAAACCATCCTTGTAATATGATTTAGTCATATCTGTTTCCTTATGCACCTCATTGCCAATAACCACTGTTGATTCCATCTTGCTTGGGCTTTGACAAGTCTCATGAATTTAGTAATACATTAGCTTTAGATGAGCTTATTCATATTTTAAATCAATTCAGATAAGTGAGCTTCAATAAAACTTACAGAATACATTCAAAATACATGMAACTTCTCATGTTTTACTATCATCCAATTTTTCCAAATGTCATCAGGCTACAACTGTTTCAAATACTGAAGCACTGACTACAATCAGCTGAGATTCAAATTATATATAATGTTATTGCCAGCACTCTTCCATTTCTGCACCAAGGTCTTTTTGATGAAAGAGAACATTGAAGCCAAACCTTGCTCTTAGAGCTACAGCACCAAGAATCATTTACTGTTCTCTTAATGGACATCATGCTCTTCCCTTTGTTTATTTCTGTTGCTATACCCTCACCTATCCCAGTACGGATCACATATTCTTCTAAATAGACATTTCCTTTTCCTTCCTTCCTTCCCAATATATTCTTGTCTTCCTAATATCTCCTTGCAGGCATTAATATGCTTCTTTAAAGATTAAGTTACAAGAGACAGCAAACAGGACTGCAAACAAAAAGAATGTAATCAATATGTGCAGCAGTTCTTACTACTTTTCTTATAGCACAACACAATTACTTCTTATGTAAACTGATATACTGATCAAGTTGCAGTTCAAGATATTAGGCCAGATTCACAACTATGAAGCTGCTGGTTTGAACTAACTTACCAGTATAAAAACCTCATACAAACTGAATATGGTTTAGGGTCACCAGAGCAAATCCTACAGACCACAACTAGAGTGCATACCAGGAAGGGATGAAGGTACAACACTATAGCCTCTATATTTTCCTAGTTCCCAGTGATCCCTGGACAACTATGTATGAGATAGAACAGTTTGTTGACTACTTACTATACCTGTGATGTTTAAATCCCCGTAAACCAGGATTAGGAAAGGACAAAAGGTACTTTAAAGCCACCTGTCATCATCTCACACTCATCCTGAGTTAAACACAGTGAAAGACTAGGGATTTGTGGGCAGTTTTCCATTTTAGTTTGACCTTTAGGTTTTAACAGTATAATAATCAGGTTAAATTAGAAGAAAGCTATTCAAAATATCGTTCTCTCCAGGATTCAGTTAAGGGTTAAAATATAAGAATAAGGGATTTCCCATATTCTAGAATACCAAAGAACCATTATTACTTTTGAGATTAAAAAACCTGTCACAACTGACCAATTTCCACACGGACACAATTGCACTCCATGCCCTCAATCATATGCTACAGGAGATGCCTTTTTTTCCCCCCATCGCAAAAAGTAGTTTTCCATGGGTCACATTCCCAAATTCAGGCTAAAGAATCTATCATCCCTGCTCATGTTTCACTGTTTCTAAATATAGAGGACATAAGGATATTTCAAGTAATGCTTTTCATTGAAACTTAGTATCTAGGAGCCTAATCATATTTTTACACTGTTCCATCCAATTAACTCTTCATCCTCGTTGAACCATTGGGTGCCACTATCAAATAAGTGTGTAAAATTATTCTCATAATTGTTTTATTACTGAAGCCTGAATAATAACTGCACTGGACACCAGTATTTCCAGTATTTTTAAGTAGTCTAGATATTAATATATACTTTGATTTTTACATATGGACATGCACAGATTCTAAATACAAAATTTAAATGCTATCTCCTGCTCTGGAAAACATAGTAATATATTAACTGATGCTTGCAACCTACTTACACAGATTTATGATAAAACCATTCTGCTATCATAGCAATTGCTAGCTAGCTAAGTTCCATCTATTGCTTTCAAAATTTCAAAAGCCAGTACTACATTTTAAAGAATTATTAGCAGTGTCTAAAAAGCAGATAAGCATTTGTAGGATAGGAAAATCCAGTCCGCACACTAAGATTTAATCCTGGTATCAAATCACTACTAGAAAACTAACCTCCAAGATACAAGATATTGGGATGATTTACAGGGGCTACGGGAGTCAAAGACCCTTTTTCCCTTCCTTCCTCTTGCTACCCCTCTTCCATGGCATTCCCCCACCAGCTGTTGGGCAGGGCACAATCGTAAGCAGCTCTTACTACATGCATTAGGGCTACAGATAACCCAGGAACACAGCTATATTTCATGCAGTTTAATTGAAAATATCTTCATTAGGTTCGATCCATTTTGTATTTGTGCAGAAGAAGAGTAGACAAATGTGATGTTGACTCAGTGTACAAGTTCAATTATACCAGTAAATTTTACAGAAAAGAGCATAGAACTAATCCAGTGTTATTTTAGATGATTTGAAGGAAGAAGAAAAAAATGTGGGTGCATCTTCCAGTGTCTCCACCACGGCCCATTCTCCCAGATATGCTCAGTCTGAACATGCTATATAGCACAGAGACTCTCATATCAGATTCCCAAACAGAAGCTTTGCCCTTGATTTAAACACCTACAGGAATACTGCATTTGTTATATTTTTGATACATTGCTGGCACACTTGCTTGCTGAAGCACAAAATCAGTTGACAGTAGGCTGTATTGAGCCTTCTGTACAAAACAGTTCAATATTTTTAGGGACTTCATCACATACTGTTGCTCTTGTAGCACCTATGTAACTCATTGCTCAGTTTAGAATCCAGTCACAGAAGGGAGAGGCCAAAAATAACTGCAAATCACTATAAACAATTTGAATACACTAAATATTAGTTTGGTGGTTTTACCCTAGAAGATAATAAAATATTCCCTTTTAGTTTTAATGTCATTTTGATCTTTATGTTTGCATTCCCGTATCTGCCAAACAAAGCAGAGATCTTTGCTACTGTCACTTGTTTCCTTAACATAAAAAAAATACATTGGTGAGGAGGATCAGAGGTAAAGTTTTGTGGGCAACAGTAGCATTTACATTTTTGTACTACTTAAGTTTGCAACTCTAATAGTTTGTTGAATTTAGTTCTGGTTTATTTAAACTATCTGGCAGAATCCTCTCAGATTTTGGTTTGCAGTTCTTTCAGTATTTGGTCTACACAATTTTCCACAGAGAATGAATGACAAAAAGGAGTCAACAGAATCTTTTCTATCAACTCAATTGCAACATCAAAAAAGAGCTCAGTTTCACATGCACATTTGCAGAAATGAGCCCAATTTTCCTTGAATTTGAATCTGCGTTGTGACATGCTAGAAACTGACTCAAATTCTGCAGCTAGAGTCTGCTCCTTTTCTCAGCAAATTTCTTCAGGTGAAAAAGTGGGAGATGGTTGGAAGGAAGCCTGGTTCTTTTAATCTTATCTAAGCACTCCTGAAAGGAGTTACAGCTGAAGATAAGGGATGTTGAGTCACATGCCTCTTCTGCCTTAGAGTTCTTATCATGTATGGCAAATGATCCCATTTCTACAACACCAATTTTAAGCTACTGCAATTCCAGCATCTTTACTGGATGTTCCCGATATGCACAAATATGAAGAGAACCAGGCATAGTCGTAACATTTAACCATAACAGTAAAATTAGGGCTACCATCTACTGCCACTGCAATGCCAAGTGAAAAAAATAAAAGCCATGCTTGGCCTTTGAAGTGATCTTTACTTCAGCTGCCCCTGGCTAAAAAGGTTTAAGGGGAGGAGGAGAAATTTTTCCTGATCTCTGAGGTGACATTTAGCAGACCTGGGAAACAGACATGGACTGCGAGGGTCCACTCAGGAAGGCCTATGGCATGAATGACTTCTAAAAGCAATTAAATAGTAATGCATTCAGTACACTTAACGTCTCATTCTTTGACAAAGGACTTCTTCATTCTTGACATTATCTTCCTCTTAATAGTAACCATTACCAACAGGGCTGAGATGGACCAAATACCTGACACAGTGAAGACTGTAGGAAAGAAACACAATACTCAAAGAATCTTACATCAGAATCCTTGTAAACTCTGCAAATTCCTCTTGCTTGCATTTGGCAGAGTAACTGTCTTAACTATGCCACAGCATGCTTTATAATATACAATGATCATAACCAGGAGCAACTGCTTCTAGTTCAGGCAACTTCACTTTTTTTTTTTATTATTTTAAAATCCTTCCACTAGAACTTCATATATTTAGAGTGGGGTAAGAAGTTCTACTCCAGACCAGAGTTCTCAAGAGGTTCTCAAGCCAAGGAGGCAAGAAGGTCTAAGATCCACTGCTTTGCACCACACTACAAGCACTACAAACCACAGGCACTGCAGGTATAAGTGGTTGCTGCTTTGTCTAGGTCAGGCTTTGTGAGCATGCAGAAAAAAAATGTACCACTGTTTCCTTCAACCTAACCTTACTGCATCATCCATCTTCTCCCAATTCCCAGTTACAGCTTAGAATCATCATCCCAGAACTCAGCAACCTCTACAGGCATGTGGTATTTGTCATTATATAATTCATGGAAGTGAGTTTTGAACCATATTTTGGGCAGTTCTGTCCCACAGTGCCCCCAGCATCTCTGCAAACCAATATGAAGCAATTCAAGATGCTCCACAAAAAAAGCCACTAATCTGTAAGATACGTATCTGCAGCTGACATGTCCACATAAAAAACTGCCTAGTTAGAACATAAAAGACACAATGAAGATGCTTCCGGATCCTGCTCACAGAAGGTACTTCGATGTTCTAATATTCAGCTAGCATGTATTTGAAGTTATCTCAGTTCAACATACAGTCCCAAGAATATAAGAAATCCAGCACTAAAAAGTATCTTAACTTTAACTGTGAGGAACATTCCTTCCCAGTTATGTCAGCTTTGTCAGTACTACCGCCTCACTCTTGAAAAGCAGTTTCATCAGGAAAAAAAACTTCCTGAAAACATGAGCAATAAATGCAGGTAATTAAAAGAAGTGGGGGAAGGAGCAGACTGTTAGGCTACCTTTGGATCTCCAAAAAGACAGGAAAGATGACCTTGTAATTTGTTCATTTTGGAAAGCTTCTGAAATTAATTTTGCTTAACTAGTATTACATCTTTACGCATTCCCTTGAATTTGATTATACTTTTCTGAAAGTCTTCATACTCTGAGAAGATTCAAAACAGAATTAATTTTAACCATGAAAACATTACAGAATATTTTGAATCAGCATTTTCATTTCAGGTGAATCACTAATAGTTTGAGCCCCATTCACAAACAGAGCTTGGCAAAACTCATTTACTACTATTTGATGTTCCCTAAGTAATTTTTTTCTCCCCCTGTCTGTCAGGTGGACGTATGGACAACAAAAGGAAATGTAATATAGCCTTAGACATTTATTGTATATGCAATATCCAAAGCTCAATTAAGAATACCCTTGGGAAGAGAGTGTAGAAATGCTACCTTTAAAAAAACACTTTATTTTCTGCAGTGCAGAACAATTGAGGCTTTTCAAGTGGTTTTCAGAAGAGAAGGCTGAAGGTCTGTCACATGAGATTAACTCTAAAAAGGACTAAGTTCTTACATAAAGGAAAAGTGCATGCAAAGGGCAGTAATATACTAAGCAGGCTAGGTTAACTAACAAAGCCTGTATCTCAGTCATTCCAGCAGGCAACGCTATTCATACAAAAGATCTTACCCCGCCCTTTTTCTCTACTTCAAGGACACCTCCAGTAGCCCACACTCCATTACAGGCCAGTGCTTGCTCAGTAGTTATTTATGATAGCATTCCACGGGTCAGGGAGGAGGAAAGATCAGCTATTCCCATCTATGTATTTCTGATCCATAGGTAAAGTGCAATGCCCAAACAGACCATTCAACAGAAAAACAAAACTATAAAACCACCACATCACATGTTTTGGTCTCTTTTTGAAGCAAAGTGGCTGTAGTCATAGCACTGTTACTCCTACATAACAGATCAATTTCCTGAAGTTTTAAAAAAAGAAGTATGTTAGTCGTAGTACTCATATTAATAGCCTTGCTCTATCAGTCATCTCAAAGCAAATCTCTGTAGTCAGCAATGCCCACAAGACGTTCATACTTGAGTCAAGACTGACACCCAGTGGCCCTATCTTTTAACTGATTTTTTTTTGTATGCCAACCTGATCTTTTAAGAACTGAGATTCCACAGTGAGATTCTACACCAGACCTTCAGCCTTCTCTTCTGAAAACCACTTGAAAAGCTTCAGTTGTTCTATAGCATACATAATACGAAAATAAATCAGCTGAAAACTCACACTATATATGAACTAACTTGTTTCCTTAAGAGCCTCTGACAAGTCAGATGTTTTGTAGCACTATGCACATACATTTAAAAAGTTTAGAATACCACAGGCTTTTAAAAATGTAGAGAATCTAGTCCCACCTCTCTAATAATTATGGTTGATAATACCAGAAGGAGAAGAGAAAGATATTTTGATATTAAAGCACTGTGGTAGGTTAACTACTTCAGAAATGGGCATCTATTTTCTGTATTTCCACATAATCCTTTTTACAAGGATTACAAACTGTAAGCATGGTATTAGATTCAAGTATTAGTGATTAATTAGTGACTGATTTCACTTGATGTAGTATTAATATACACGTTCTAGCCATTGATCTTCAACCTAACACCAAGGGAAGTAATTTTTTGTGGAAGTAGAATACAGAATGCATGTAAAGTGATCATCATACATGGAAAAAATGAGTTTACTTTCTGTATCTCTTGCTTCAGTTTTTTTCAAAGGCATCAATACCATAATAGACAAGTCTATTTTGATTGGGAGAGTATCATTAAATCTAACTGAGAGATAAGTCAGTCATCCACTTGTTTGTGAGACACTTCAAAATAAGAAAAGGCTTATTTTATTCTCCCTCAGAGACACCAGCTGTTATGATTTTCTCCATGCATGGTGCCTTGACAGGCGTAACTACATAGAGTTTAAGGTTTCAGCTTATCCAAAGATGGTATAGCAGAGTTTTGCAATACTAGCAACAAGTGCCGCCTTTATCATATGCCCCATCTTCGGAAAATGTTAGCAGCATGACCCTTCAATATGGTCAACAAAATATGGCAGAATGATGCAAATATCACTAGGCTATCATGATAAGTGGTTATTATTTCACTAACACTATCAGCAGTTTAGCAAATGCATTCAAGCCCTAAGGCAGCACGTATCAGACTAACAGAATGAGGTTCTCCACTAAAAGGTGGGAGAGTAGCATCAATGCAGCAAAGTCATGTTTTATCTGGTAAAACAAAACTTTGCTGGATTGGTGTTACTGTTTTACCAGCTAAAACACCTGAGAATCATTTCTTTCAGAGGCACTAGGTTTTTCATCATAACCAGTGAAAACTTCAATACCCTGAAAAGTCTGAGACAAAAGTCTCTGAATTTTGAGTCTGAGCTACAGTTAGTCTTCCTCAGACAGTATATCCATTTCAAGAATAGTAATAATATCTTGAAATTATTTGTAATCCTATTTGGAGGAGATGATGCAAATTAAATCCTCTCTCAAAATCATTTTAGGTAGAAGATGAATGCTGCACATGATGCCAAATATGAAGCGTCAGTTGCTTGATCTGAAGTATTTCAGCTTCCCATTTGAATAGTAATAGGAGAAACTAGCAAGGGCACAAACAGGCTACCAGGAGAATTTTCTTTATAGCACAAGCCACATCATAGTATTCTGAGTCTATAAAATTAGGGTACATGATTTGCAGTGCAGAATCCAGAAGAGCTATTGCTGAAAAGATACCCAGTTCAGCAATAGCACAGGATAGTACTGTGGTAGCATCTATGCATTCAAACAATATCTGCAGGCAGGTCAATCAGATCACCTGCTGAAACACAAACCACTTCGAAAAAAGTCATTCAGAGTACCAGTAGTTTTTGTCAGAAATATTTTCTATTGCTCCTTAAAAGGTGTAGAATAACACTTAGAGTGCAGATTTATAAAATACTAGCAGTCACAGAAGACTGAAGTCTACCATTCAGTGTCCATACCATCTATATCATCTGGTGCAAAATGTTATATTCACTTTTACTCTATGTAAACTGAGTTCAAAGCTTGCTACTAATAGCAGTAAAGATGTAAAGATCCTTTTTGTGTAGCAGCTATTCTTTCCTGCATTGGGTCCACGTCTGTAGCAGTAGCTGATAACCTACAGGAGAGATGGTATGAGCCAGAAGCGCATATACCTGGAAAAGTGCAAGGACACATAACTATGAGCTCAGTAAAACAGAAGGTTTTCTCAAAGGTATTCCTTTTGTCCTCCCTTTTCTTGGAGTAATGTACACAGCTAAAAACTTCTTACCACTGTCCCACATTCATTCAGTGATTACATATAAAGATAACCCAAATCATTTTGAACCCCTAGACCATTTGTATTCAGTAGCCAAACATCCTCATCTTCCATAAGCACGCAAGCCATCGATATTTTCAAGGCACCTTGTAACTGCTCTGGTACTAATCTCTGGACAGCTCTGGAGACAGGGAACATCCTACTGTCCCCCTACTGTATCCAACAAGGCCTCCGTAGCCTGAATAGAGGGAGGAAACACTGCTTTAAGAGTGATGCTCCAATCATTTGCACAAAGAACATCTGAGAAAGTACTTKAAGTACTTGGAAAAATTACTTCCAAGTTTTTTTTTCCTACCTCTGCACTTCAAAGGTAAAGCAGCTGAGTTTCACTACAAGGTAAGGCCTTGGGGTTAAGTAGATATTATTCTGACTACAGCTGACAATAACATGGTTTATGCGGCAATTAGAGTATCTAAAGTCATGCTAACCTTCAGACTTCTTGGTATCTTGTATTTTTAATAATGAAAAAGAAGGTGTAAGCGAAACTTCTTCTTCAAGTTGTGCTTGCATACATTATTTAACATTTAAGTACTTATAAAGCCATACCATCCCATTTTAAATTTCACTTAAACTAACTTTTACATGGTTTTATGTATTGTTAAAGAAAGAGGATACATCAGTTTATTGTAAGGAAGAGCCTTACCAATTTTTTTCTTCTCTGGCATATGGAGCTAACAAGTTCACAACTAGCTTAACACATTTCTTTGAATTCAGGAGCTTCAGCATGGATAGCTGCAAACCTAACCAATATAAATTAAAAAAATTCTTACTGAAACAAAAATATTGTTGAAACAAACCCCACCATCATTAATAGCTTAGTTTCTATAGCAATCCTCAGAGCCAGAAAAAAGGTCTACTTAGATTTTTGCTAGGCTAGATACAAAGGATTACAGCAGAATATATTTTGACTGGTAGATGTTTATAGAGAATTATTAATGTTCTTCAATAAGCCTATTCTTACCTAAAGGAACCAATACTTTTCTTCACTACAAAAACCCTTGTTACACTAACACCAAATGTGTTACACCGCTTTTGTTAATATTTAAGCATTTAAAAACACAGCCTCCTTCCCTCAACTTCACACTGCAGACTGTATTCTTTCACTCCTGCACAGGATTTTATGGCTGTATCAGATGCTTAAGCAATTTAGTAAGTCAACTCTGCAGTAGGAACCAAGTCTCTACTGCAGAAAGCCACTAGCCATTTTGTCCCTCACACTATTTGTTGTCTCCACTCCTGGGAACACAGTCCTCTCAGGTTAAATGGACTTCTGCCTCCCAAACTCAGGAGGCCTTTACAGCAGCTGCTGAAAAAAGCTAAGCTGCTTGCCCTCAGAAGAGGAGTTATGTGTATGCAGAGCTGCTGCGGCAGTTTCAGCTCTATGTGCCAGCTTAGCGGCAACAGGCAATCAGACTTTGCTTTTAAAAATTTTTGTTGTTTCCTCTTGGGCAAAGCTGCAGAGGCCGCTGAGCAGCCCCTGCGTCCTGTCAGCACGGAGCCGGCGGGGAAAGGCCGACACTCTCCAGCCCCGCACGGCTGAAAACTACGCTTCCCGGCATGCACTGCTTCGGCCGCCGCCGAGCCCACGCCTCGGGTGGCCCGCGGCGCCGCGCCCCGTACAGGCCGCTGATAGCCGCCCCCGTCCCGTCGGTAAAGTCCTATAGAGCAAGTCCTGAACTCGGTCCCTTCTACTCGCTTTTCTTGAGAGGTCTAACACAATTTAGCTTTTACCAAGTTTCATTTTATTGCCATGCATCTTAACCCACATTCTTAACCACCTTCTGTAATGCCTCTACTACTTACTAAAGTCCTGTAACAGTCTCACACAAAATCAGGTGCGGAGATTAAAGATGTTTTTTAAGGCTAAACAGCAAGATTCAGTTGGTGCTCCAAATATTTAAGAATAGACAAGATTAAACACTGCCTACTGCTGTCAGTTGTACCTGTGCAATACCATTCAATAATAATTGCATTTCATTAAGCTCTTAACTCACCAAGCCATAATACAGACTCCTCCTGCAGCTAATGTGTACCTACATGCAAAAACATATCTATGGAGCATGCTACAGGCACACCTAAAGGAAAGAGCTGGTCAAACACCATATAAAATGGATGAATAAATCAGAGTTCCTCCTAACATTGCTCCACAGAAGCAACTCTATGCTGTTTACATTCTACAAGTTTTCATTCACAAACATACATTTAAACATACCTTTATTAAAACCTCTGAATGAGGTAGAATTTTGCTAGTTTGAGAGTGAAGACCTACCCCTGGCTCCAGTAGCATAGCATTTAGCCACAAGCAAATGCTGTGTAATAGGGCTGATGTTTCACACAGGGCTCACCGAGGGTCTTGTGAAGAGCTACGGATGCCCGCTGGCGTTCACATGCCTACCAGCATTTGTGCCGAGCTGTAAATAATGGCGCCAGCTCCGTCAGGAGCAGCGACGGCCAGCTGCATCCCCAGGGTGGGGAGCACAGGGTCTCCCCAACRGGACAGCAGAGCAGGGGCCTCTCAGCCAGCACCCATCCCACTGCCCCCTGCAAGGGAGCTGGGCAGGCTGGGGGCAGCCCCAGCCCAGGTTATCAGGCACCCCTATGGGGACAGGACGGGACATCAGCCACAGATCAGCATATCCAGGCAGGGCTGTGACAGATCCAGTGACCGACATCCCACAGCACCACTAGGGCCAGGACTGATGGCCTCAGGCTGAGCTGAAATAGAGCCCCCGACCCATGGGCAGGGTGTGCATGGGAGTATCAGGTGAGGCTGGTCGGGACCATTAAGGCTGATAGTGCATTAAGGGCTCTGAGAGCTAGTTTACTAGCACAATTACTGCTATGAGCTCAGAGTCTAATGCCTACTTGTATAAACACTTTCAAAAATCCATAGGTCAAAGATGCAAATTCTGACATTTATGCAAGTTTAGAGTTATACTGACAACAATGGTTGTAAGATAAATGTTTGTCTTTTTATAACACTATAAATAATCACCTCTCTGAAACACAAAATCTATTCCCAATATTAAAAGGATTACAACTTTAGAACTGTATGGAACTTGACTTTTTCTATCAAATCTCTATCATTTTTATTTGCAAAATAGCGTGTACTACATACAGCAACATGCTTTAACTTGCTAAATATATTTCTAGCAGAGTAATTCCTTTTCCAGTTATCAGACAATATCTTCTCTAAATGTGCTAGGTGAGATTAAAGCATCTGCTTTTTACTGCAACTCCATCAAAATATATAAGCTTCCACTCCTGAAAAATGTAATTACTGTATTTAAAAAGGAATAGTGTAAAAGAGTTTTGTATTGCTAATTACAGTTATCATGCTGTTGAAAATCAGGCAGGTGGAAGAAAATAGTTGTGCAAAGTATACTTTACAATAAGAAGTAACTGAGATGCAACAGCAAATTCAAAAATTACTTGTCTAAGTACGTTTTATAGATTTTTATAAGGCTGTGCCATTAAGAGATCATTTTTCATACAGAACAATCAGGTTTTGTCACGGAACATAGGTCCACATTAAAAAAATTTTAAAACTGCAGCCACAACAGTTGGCAAATAGAAGTCAACTTGTCAAGACTTACCGTACTCAGCTGACTATTCAGCCTGAATCCTGAGCTGTCAAATCCACTAAAACACATTTTGCAGTCACAAGGTAAAATACAGGTTTCTATTTTATCCTTCTTCAGATACAATTTTCAGTGAAGTTAAGTTTTGATTTTTTAAATTTTCTTGTTCCGTTACTTTGAGTATTTGAACTTTTGAACTGTTTTTCCTAAAATTCACACATGTGATACAACTTACAGGACTGTGAACCACATTCTTTATAACATAGCTCTTTAATATCAGGATTCAATATATTGTAAATGGTGTGCTTTCATTATTTTACAAGTTCAAGTCAGGTAGGTTTTTGTTTCTTCTGGGCACTTTGGTCATGTACTGACACGTATAGTATAATGAAGTAAATACTCTTGAAATACCATTACAGCATGATGCAGTCAGGTTAAATGGTCAAGACTATCTTGAGGCCATGAAACACTAGAAGATTGCGTGAAATGTGCGTATTTTTAACAGTTCACAGCAGACAAGATATGTGCATTATTCACATTGAGGTGGCAAAAAAATGGAAACACATTTCAGAAGCATCATGTCAAGCTCTTTGGGACAAAAAAATTACCATCAGAGCAGAGGAAAATCAGAAGCATATTCTGTCTGCTTTCATGCTGCTCCCAAAAAATGGCCTCCCTGGTGGTTGAGTATTCCTTTAGCATATAGAAATATTCAGATGGTATTTTGCCACCTATGCTGGCTCATGATTACTCCATCTCCAGTCCTGTAGCAGGCTTGTTGGACAGCTGAAGAAGGACTAGTCAGGGCTCTGTCACATTCTAGTGACAGGATATCATGCTAGAAGATATTAGTTAATCCAGCTTAACAGAAATTACTCAAGGCTTCTCAATAACGTACTGAATTTTGCTAAACAATGGATGAAGTGGTCACAGTTGAGCCAGACCAGGCTGTAAGAGAGGTACGCACAGACAGAGGGGAGGGATAGACGAAAAAGAAAGCACCAGGAAGGAAGTGTGGAACAGTCAGGCTTGCTGCTACTTCTGCCCATTGGGAAGTGATAGTGAGGGCTGTTGCTGACACAAGAGGCCATGCTACACCACAGCAACTGGCATCTCTAAGCCCCAGTTCTTCATTCAGTGTCCCTTCAAAGTGGCCTTGCAACCTTATGTAGTTCTGAAGCTGTCACCACCTATGCAATGGTAACGGCAGTGACAAAAGGGTGTAATATCACTTTGGTTTCCCTTCTTAATAGTGCTTAAACACACTCACTTGCAGAAAGAGTGTATCTTTCTTCATGATATCTCTCCTCATGATTCTAAAATGATAAGGAATTTCCTTTGATTGAGCATAGCCTATTTAGCTGTGGTTTTAAATAGCTCTCATATACCCCTTTATTCTTTGAAAAAATGTTAGGCCTCATCTCTCAGATTGAAATACCGAGATCAGACAGCTGAGAACTCTTGGATTTCACAGAGTGATGGAAAAAATCCAAAGATCTGGATATGCACCAATATTTGTGACCTCAGCTTCAGTTGATGCAATTGTAACATAGCCTTTATATTCATTTCAGTCTTTGACTACTGCAGAGATTACCAATCTTAATGTCAACTACTGTCATGTTGGAAGCATATGTGAGCTGGGGTAGCTGGGCCCAACTTAGTCAACTAAGTACACGAGTCTGTAGTGTCATCTCCCAGAGATGTCAAAGATACTTAAATATGTTTAAATAGTAGGTACATAGAAATGTAATTAATTGTCTGCTGAAGCATCCAATGTCTCGATTCCTTAAGATAAAATATGAAACTTTTTTCTTCCTTTACAAAAAAAATTTGAATTCTAGTAGTAAATTTATAACATTTAAATGACAGCATGATTTTAATCATAGCTTTTAAGGCACTTATTCTATTTAAAAAATATAGACAATGTAATGCCATTAAAATGTTAAATAAGCACTTGGTAAAGTTTGTAGTAAATGAGGCAAGAAAGCTTGCTGTTAATTTTTATTTTTAAGAGTTATCTCAGATGCATCAATGCATACGTATTTTACATTGGTATCATTTAGGTTTTGATAAACTGTCACCATAAGAATAGTGCAGGTATTGAGAACATCACAACTTCAGAAGACTGCAAGTCTAGAAGTGTACTGTATGTTATGTCACATACCTGGAATTCTGGACAGAATAATACCATGCATCCCACGCAAACAGGTATAAAAATGTGGAGGCCCCACTAAGCTTTTAAAGTTGCACCTGGACAGAAAAAAAAAAAGAAAAATTTGTCCTGAGGGTAAACATAATTCATTAATAAAAGGAAATATCCTGAAGCCAAGAACTTGCTACTAAACATACAAGCAGAATAGTTACTTAATTAAGAAATTATTTGCCAGCTATGTTTTAAGGTAGGAATTAGCAGTGAAAATGAAAGAATGACAATGTTTTGCTTATGGGACGCACACAATCCCAACCATAGTTAACATGCTTTTTCTTGCTAGAATTAGTTTTTTTCTCAGTAAGATTTAGCGGCTATGTGAGATTTATTATATCCATTTCAGTTAAACACCATATTATTTGTATTCCCTAAAGGGCAAAAAATTGCTTTTTCATTCCTTGCCTTAATCAAAATCTAAATATGTCAGTGTAAGCATGGAAAAATAAAAGTGGCTGAAGAGAAATAAACATCAATTCTTTCCAACCTTGAAAGAAGATTCTTTCTTAGCTGTAACTGTAGCACAGATAGATAGCTGTATTTGAGCTAGTTTCAGCTTAGGTAAGGATGAGCAGCCATACAATACGCAGAGTTGCACTTCAGCCATCCTAGTTCACCAATTTACCACTAATTACTGGCAAAGATGGAAAATAGAAAACAGGGTTTGAACCATAGCAAATGGCTTCAGCATCCAGCTGCATTGTCCTACCAGTCCCTCACATTTAATTTGGAGCCAAAGCTGCATCCTTTCCCCACAATCCTCTCAGCCTCCTTGGCTGTGACTGTCATAAGTGGGCTGAGCTGGTGGACACTTAAGACAGGAAGGAGGACAGCAGTTAGCATTGGGTCCTCTTTGTGTGCATGTAGGTGGAAAATGATGGGTCCACAGAAAAAAAAAGGTATGTTTTTCTGTGGAAAAGAGCTACTTGTTCGTTTGTAATGCAAAACCATTCTGAGGATATTTGAAGAATTAGGTGATAAGCTGCAATCACTGGTAAAAGAGATAGCCTTCAGGATCCATAGCCAACTAGCATAGGTTTTGAAGGCATCATACTATGTGTCAGTCCTTGTTCTCTAACTATTACAGTCTTTGAAAGGATAGGTGTGACAGACAAGCCTGGAGAAGCTGTACGGCTTTCAGACTGGTCTGTCTTTTTTGACCTCCTCATGCTGAGCAATCTCACCAGCAACTGAAATTTCAGTTGGCCCTGTCCATGGGACAGTAAATATCTTTCTACTACAGCAGTAACAGGAATCCCTCATTATGAGGAGATTCATTTAGGTCTGAAAGGGATCCCACAGACATAGACCACTATGATGATGTTGAAAACATGATGCCCAGTACCAAAAGCTGCCTTGCCAAAGCATGATGGATGGGCAGAAGTATGGGGTTGAAAAGCGTGTGGTAGTGATGGGAGAAGAGAGTGAACACAACTGGGCTGGTGTGTAGGGAAGTGTGTTGGGGTGAGAACAGTCCTCTTCTATACATCTGCAAGTATGGATGAGGATTTATGTGTGGAAAAGGCTGTGGGGGACTAAACCTAGGATGCATGTGCGTAGCCTGGAGGGGAGGAGAGAAGTGGGTGGGTGCCGAGAAGGGGGAGCCAGGATTGCTGTTCTTCCCCTTTCTCCTTGCCTCTGTCTGCTGGCTCCTCCTGACACATGACACCAATTCTCACAGGAGCTTGCAGCCCAACTTCTCTGTCCTTCCATCACAGAGCATCCAGCACAGGGAGGACAGCACAGCTGCCAGCAAGCCCAGGGCAGCATCCTGCATCTCTGCAGAGCCTTTTGCTTAGGAACATCGAGGTAAGGACCCCCTGCCCTCTCTGTGTCTATGGGTACCAGAATTCCTGCCCTAAACTAGCAGGAGCTGAGAAACTCTGCAGACATGGCTGTGTAAGGGACTTCTGTGAGATGCTTAGTCCTGGCAGGTTCATTCTTGCCACTGAGCTGCCCTTTTGCTATGCGTTGTGCCTACCTGGGGGGAGCTTGCAGGGAGATGACAATGAAACCGAAGTGGGGCAAGACTGACTTGTCAGTCCCTGCGCAGCCTGTGAGTTCCGGGTGTGTCTGTGAGCCCAGGACAAACAGCTCTGGTCCCTGCAGAAGGAAAAAGTCCTATCAATAGGTAGCTGTTGAGCCTGGGCTCAGCACTCTGGGCCCACATGTCCTCAGGGTTGCGCAGCAGGTACATTCATGCCTGGACAGCAGCCTCAGGCCATGACTGTTCTTCTGTAGGACTGCTGAGGATGGGGGGCTGTGATAGCAAGGAGAAGTATGCATGACCCTCAGTTCTTAAGTAAAGAGAACAGGTAAAAACTTGGGTCTGCCTCTGTACCTCCTTCTCTCCATGCCAGCTCTGGAAAAAGCAGGTTTGAAAAAAACACCCCTGTGCATTACACTTGGGATTCACACTGCATCCACATGGGTACAGCCAAGGTTAAGGTTTCTGAGAAGTGCTGGTTGTACAAACACTACCAGGCAGTGAGAGAGAACTGAAGTATGTTTGTAAAATGTCTGTCTCCAGTTTGTCATGTGCTAGAACTATATGCACTATGCTTGAAAATCACTCCAGTATGTCTCTGTTTATTATTTATTACATATTTTGGAGAAGATCTTACCAAAAGAAAATAAAATCAGCTCGTTTTTAAGGACTATATTTTAAAATACAGCCTGCTAAGCAACCTGTTGAAGCAAAATTGAATAATGTTTTATTTTCCTCGTACTGCTGTACTTCTATATTATTATTTGTGTTGTTTAGGAAACAGAAACCAAACAAACAATGTTCTTCAGATTCTGGTGGCTTTTGTGGATACTTGAACACCATGAGTTTTTAGCAGAAAATCTCAGGGAAGAAAAAAGATATGGATTGAGAAGACCAAAACCTAAACACATTCTGTCAAATACTGTAGAAAAATATCCCAGCCCAAGTGATCAAGGTGAATATTGTCATTTTAAAACAGGTGTGGGTTTTTTTCCCTGATTTATTTATTTGGATTCTGGACTACATGGCTAACTTGCCCTCTAAGATATTGCTTATAATCAGCCAGGCTTGCCTCATCCTGCATTTTCACATGCCTTATTTTTGCACTTTCATCTTTTTACTCCCATCTTTTCCCTCCCCTTTTGTGTATTTCAGAAAACGAGATTACTTCTGGGTTTGTACATGATATGGCTGATAGCCTGTTACAACAAGAAAAATAGCCCATATAACTGTATTTCTATAGAAGTAATGTCATCAATAGTTCAGAAAATTAATAGTCTGCAGATCCTGCTTTTGGAAACTTTTATGTCACTGTAGTGACACAGCGAGTGTCAGTACCAGGGACAAAATCTAGCTCTGTCAAATCACATTCCAGTGTCTTATTCAGTAAGACTCATTTTCCTGTAGATGACCTCCACCTTCCCCGTCCTCATCCTGGTAGGATATTCAGTGAAATACCAGGTGACAAAATGAACATATAAAACCATTACAACATTCCTCATTTCATACTACATGACATCACCTCACCTTCAGTTTCTTATTCCTTGGGGCATCTGTTCCGGAGCAAATTCCTCAGCCTCAGCCTCTATATGCTATATGCTATCTTCATGAGGGTCTCACACTTGTGATCACAGATGTTTTCAAAAATTTCCATAATTGCATTCCCGCTTTTGAAGCCTAAAATACATGTAAGGGTAAGGGTAGAATGAGATTTAGTATGAAATCACTCCACTCACCTACCTACCTATTTATTCTAGATGAAGACTGCATTCTGGAAATTGCTTTTTTACTGGACAGCTCTGAAAGTGCCAAGTACTATAATCATGAACAGCAGAAAAAATTTGTCCTGGAAACAGCAGACAGAATGAAAAGTCTGCAGCTTAGTTCTGGACGTACCCTTAGCTGGAGGATGGCCTTACTTCAGTACAGCAGCACTGTTTTCATAGAGCAAACTTTCCATGACTGGAAAGGTCCTGAAGCATTCAAATCCCACATTGCTCCCATCACCTACATAGGTCATGGCACCTACACAACTTATGCTATAACTAACCTCACACAACTCTACATGACTGAAGGGACTCCGGGTAGTGTGAAAGTAGCCGTGCTCTTCACCGATGGAGTAGACCATCCAAGAAACCCAGATATTTTTGCAGCTACAGCTGATGCTAAACACCAAGGAATTGTATTTTTCACAATGGGAATGACCAGAGTGGCTGAGGAGGTTAGCAATGCTGCCAAGCTCCGGCTCCTGGCCAGCGTCCCAGCATCCAGGTTCGTTTTCAACCTCCAGGAGAAAGAACCAGTGGAGAAGGTTGTCAAAGAAATGGTATGTATGAGAAAGAATTTGAAATAGTTATAGGAACATGTGTAAAAAAATGGTCTTATTTCCAATATTTTGAAACGCTTATGCTATTGAAGGAACCTCTACTTTTTACATGTTAAAGTGGCCCACTTATTAATAAGATCACTGTGCCAAAGTACAGGCTTCCTTTCTCTCCCCACCATTCAGATCTTGCCAGCCAAAATATTTGAAGTTGGAAACTGAATTAGACTTAGAGAGACCTGTTGTGAAGTTATTTTTATCTCTGTTTTTCCTCCTAAGAAAGGTATTTTAAACCTCCTTTCTTAAAAAAACAAGCAATTTTTGACATCCTAGTGCTTTCTTGTGTAACCAGGTAGGAATGTGACATTGCCTTTTGTATCAAAAAAGATGCAGCTCTTGCAGAAGTGAAAGTAAATTTGTAGACCTTAATGGAGATATGTCAATTTAGATAAAATCTGAACTTGGCCATAGACATCTTTAAATTTCCATGGAAAACCTGCTACATAATCAAGAGGAAATGTGTAAATTGAGCTTGAAGTTTTGCTTGGGTGCCTCTTTTCTGCATGTGAACTTAATTTATAAAAAACATTCCCTGCCAAGTATGGAGAATAGAGCCATCCTCTAGCCTATAAATCTGGTGACCCAAGCTGTGGATGAAATCCTGATCTGAGCATGCACAGAGATATGAAATAGAAATATGAGTAACAACCAGGAKACTTCTGCAGTGAAACTGACACCTAAGTGATCTCATACAGGCCTAGAACATGTACACAAGCTGGCCTTCCTGTCTGTCTGTCCTTCACTTTGACAGCCTGCTATTCYGCATTGGTTTCCCTGCATATTGCCCTTCCCATCTTCTCTGGTATTACCATTGCTTTCTGTACCACAGCAACCACCTCTCAAGTGATTAAACACACTTTATTTTACCTGTTCCAAACAGGCAGCCATCCTCAGGTACCTTCTTTTGAGAACACAGCTGCTGTCTCATTTAAATAATGGCTTTGGCATAATTATATGTGCATACACGTGAATTTTAGAGATGTGTATTCCATTGCTGCTCATCAACAGATTTATGTCCTCTCAAGAGACTACATCAGTTGTGAAAAGTGGGAGGAATGCATTATATGTGGGTGTTTCAGCTGTAGAGATCTTCTAAAAATTAACAGAGCTAATTCGATGATGATAACTATGTGATCACTGTCAAAGTCAAGTCTTTTCTAAGGTGTTCTTACTGTTCTCATTTTGTGTGTGCTTAACAGTATGCATAGAAGAGCTTCTGATTTTCTCAAGTGTAGAGTATGTATCATTCACTCCTACTAGAGAGCTGCTATTCAGCACTTTGGAAACAGTGTAGTTTCTGGGTGCGTTGTTCCCATATACCTAGCTAACTATGTTGTTTTAGGTCTGTTTACCATTGCAATTTTAGCAAATTATGGCTGGACAAGGAGAGTCAGTGATTTGTGCAGTCAACAATCTATAATAGGAATTGAAATTATTTAAATTATTTTTTAGAATGGAGAGATTGCTAGAATGTTTCTCAGCAATTAAAGCTTAATTAATGTTAGTTAATATGTTAACTGCATAATTTAATTAACTAGCTGCTGAAGCAATTTATTTTAACATCTTTCAGTGTCATTGCTGTAGAGCTGGATTATGACTTTAAGTTTCTAATGTTGTTTTGATTATCTGTCTTTACAGAAAGCTCTGTCTGAGGAAGAAGTAAGTTGTTTTTTTTTTTCCCCGTACAGAACTACTGCTTAATATATAGACATTTATAATTATATGGAAACATAATTCAAGAAAACTGATAGCTCAGGAAGTTGGTTAAATATTGAGTCTAATGGGATTGCCTTCAAGTAAAACATGCTTTTGTATTTGCAGGACAGAGGTTTAATTTGCTATCCTAATGTCATTTACTTTCCCTCCTTATTTTCAAAGTTGAAAAAGAACAATGTGTGAGTATTCAGGTTAGCAAGAATTTGCTGCTACGTCTCAGCACGTCATCCAACAGACTCAGTGGATAAGAAAACATGAAACAGAGCTGAATGTGGTGCAGTTCTAGCCTTAATGCTCCTCCTATGTAATAGAGTTTAAAAAAAGGAAGGAGCTAGAACAAAGCCCCACCATTGCACTTTTCCAGTTTGTCCACACTATGTCACCCTGACTGCAGGCATTGGTAGGTCTGGCTGCCATTTTGGGGGGAATAAAGTTAGCTTTCCTTTTAAAGATGTTAGTCCTTCTTAAGGTGTAGTTATCTCAGGCAAAGACTGTTCTGATGAGCAGCTCAAGGAAACTGCTAAATATTATGAGTGTTTGCAAAACTTGAAGCATTTTATTTTTTACTCATTTCCACTGGCATTTTGATTTTTCTCTGTCAAAATAAATCCTGAAGTAGTAAGACATTCAATGTTATCCTTGGAAAGCGTATTGTTACTAATTGGGATATTCAGATAAGAATGATATTTAAACCCTTCACTTCTAGATATCTCCAAGCTGAGTGGAGGTTTAATAAATAATAAAACCAAAAATAAAAACAACATTATTTATTCCTCCTCCAAAAATAATCCCAGTATCTGTAATAATTCTGTATTATGTAATGGTTCTAAATTTTCAAAAAGATCCTAAAAATCACATAACTACATACCATAATGATGTCTGACTGGGACACATGATGGTAGAGATGACAGAAGAAAAAGAAAGATTAGAAACTATTATAATGAATTGCATTAACTAGATAAAAGTATACATCCATAACATGTTTTGTTTATAGATCAAGATAGAGCTAAACTATGATCTATCCTACATATAGTGGAGTAAAGTGGAAAAAGGATGTAAGATGTTTTCTTACCCCATTGTCTTGGCTATCTCTACAGTGACTAGTAATCAAAACAAATCTACAATCATAGACACCGCATACCAATAAACCGACCTTGTGAAGAGTTTGGAGGTAAAGCCATTATCAAGATGATTGAAATTTCAGGAGTAGGAATGATACGGATTTTTGGATGGAGTGTAGGAGGCCACATTCCTGATGAGTGGTAAACTGACAGTTAAAAGATTTCTGTAAAACATGTAAATATGACTGGCTTCTGGTCATTACTGGTGTATGCAGACTAGCCATACAGTAACTTAAAAGCAATGTTCATGTGTTTTCTATCTCTTCTGTTAAAATGTGCTGATTTGGACTATTTTCATTCAAAGTGTCCCCAGGCTGCCACATGTAACTGTGAGAAGGGGGAAAGAGGCCTTCCTGGCCCTGCTGTAAGTAGCTGTCATTCTCAAATAACTGATATACAGTATAAATCAAGATTTATTTCATTGCTGGAATTTTTTTAGGAAATTATTTGAACCCAAATCCTGAGACAACAAAAGTTCAAGGTTCAGTACATAGTCCTACATAGCTACGTTGCATGGAAATGTCACACCAGTAGGAAACGCACAGACAGACCTGAGAATGCCGTGAGACACTCCCTCTGAAAAAAGAACAGCGTGATGTGGTGAGGCTCTCCTTTTAGCCACAGCAGTTTAAAAGGCAGGAAGGAGCAATTTTCCTGTGCGGAACAATAATTCATCTGTTACAATCAGACAACCAGACCAGATGGATCTAACTAGCCCCAAATCAAACATTAATATCTGAAAAGCTCTCTGAAAGCAAGAGAGAGAGCAAGAGGCTGAAGCATTAGGAACAACTGAGACAAGAGACTTGTAAAGAGGGTAAAATAGACTGGACTTCTTTCAGAATAGTCTTACAATTAGAACCCCTAAGCAAATCTAGGGAATTGCTTCATACAAGGTTTGGTGATCTAAACTGCAAGGTTTATGTTTCAAAAAGAACTCTTGGAGTTGAATGGTCTGATATTATATCCCTAACATTGAACTAAAGCACCATAGTACCTTATAGCTCTTGCGCAAGGTGAAGGGACAGTATCAGAGTTTGAAACAGAACCCTAGAGATCTGCCCATCCTCATCCTTTTGACCTGAACATCCTATATGTACATAAACAGAAATACACACTGGTTTTATCCTGTACAGTACAGCACACTTTAATTGAAAATGTAGCCTCTTGTGTGCAAACAGTAGTTTTGTTTGGGTTATTATTCAATGTCTTTACTTGGAGAGTACAAGTACCTCTTAAACAAAAGCATACACTTCAAAGGGTTCAAAAGAAAACAAAACACCCACTTGGCAAGCTGAGTAGCTACAAAAACATCTGATCACCTCTTTTCTTCAGAGGAGACCTGCACAATTTTTGTTTATAACAAATACAAAAGAGAAAAATGGCTGCCTATTGAGTTGGTCCTGCTGCTCCCAGAARTTCAACTTCAAGGTTATGGTAAATGCAGAGATTTGTTAAAATGAATCTATAGGAAGCAGATATCCTAAATATTAAAAAATTAGTGTATATACTGTAAAATAAAATTATTTGACTAACATATATTATAAGAATTTTATTTTGTTGTTTTCAGGGTAAAAAGGGTCGCACTGGGGATGACGGAGCTCCAGGCCTGAAAGGAGCAAAGGTGATGTGGTTTTTCAGATTTAGGAGAAAGATTTGGTACTTCATTAATATGAAAAGACTATCCTAATAGTGTCCATGTACTTTCCACCTGTGAATTTCTTAAACTTCATCTACCCCCTTTTGCTGTAGTAAAGACTAAGATTCTTTACAAATTAAAATCTTATATCTAATGTATAAAATCATCAGAGTGTAAAAAGAGGGAGCTGGTATGCTTCCTGTATTGCACTGAGATATCTACTCAGATAATCAGGACAATAGTATCTTATCCTGATTTCACTGATCTTGATGTTGGATTATTCATAGGGGGAGCCAGGTCTTAATGGAATCCCAGGACGAGATGGAATAGAGGTAAAAAAAGATTTTTTTTTCCCTTCTTCTCCAATGAGCAGTGTTCCTTCAAGGCAAAACACCACTTTTTTTTTTTTTTTTTTTTTTTTTTTTTTTTTTTTACATTATAATAGCAAATATCAATTCTGGTTTACCAGCTAATGATTCATTAACACTAGAAGAACTGAAAACATTATCATTGCTTAAAGAAAGGGAATAATTCCTTCTTATAAGAGTGATCTAGAAAATACTCTCTAATAATACATAGTCCCTCCTAAAAAGTGTGAAAAGCTCTGGTATGATAATCTAAGAACATTACAGAAATTGACACTCTGCCTGCATCTTTATGGGTCAGTTTACATTTTTCATTTGGCAAATAAAGGATTCAGTGTGTAATAGCAATGAAAAAGTTGAATGAAATACATATAGGAAGTAACTGCAGCACCAGCCTCTTAGTGCTTAACTCTGAATTCATTCACATATGAATCACTCTACTTTATATTTTCTTATTTATTCAGTACATCCTTTTCAATTAGTGACTTTTTTCTTGCTTTCTTATTTTAGCATGTTTCTCACTAAGATGGAGATATGAATTCTAGTTGATCTGCTCCTAAATCATCAAAATCCCGGTCTAAAATGACACTTTCATAAGATTTGTTCACATATACAACAGCATCTATCATGACCAGTGGGTGCAGTATTTAGAGTCATATGTCCACATTTATCAGAGCTCACGTTTTCTACCTAATTGTTCATTATAACCTGAAATGCTGTTTTTCTAGAGAGAGTGGAATGTTAATAGCTCCAATACTCACATTCTTACCTTTGGGTTATATATCCTTACACTTGCTTTGCTTTTTTATTTTCCCAGGGGAAATCTGGATATAAAGGAGAGAAGGTACTACTTTTAGTCAGAACTTCTGCTTACGTATAGATATTTGATGTTATTATTATTTATTATGTATAGTGCCATATTTCTTATAAATACTAGTAATGAACAATAACATCATCTTACCAGCTGCTGCAGAAGCTCTAATAGAAGATGTGTCCCTTCCCCAATGAACTTACAGCACAATTGCTATAATGTCATGAACAGAATAACATTTAGGTTTTCAATCAAAGCACCCAAAGAATAAGGATGATATGCTCAATATACCTCATAAATACTTATTCCTGTTCCTTTCCAGGGTGAGAGAGGTGAATGTGGAATCCCAGGGATAAAAGGAGACAGAGTAAGTAGCCACAAAGTTGTTCTGCTTTCAGGAAACACAGTTAAAATACAGAAAAACTACAATTCCCTGAAAAACAACCATGGTGATAGATTTAAGGCAAATATTAATTCTAAGGCTGAGGGAAATTAACAACTGACAGTTTTAAAAAATGAAGTGAGCAAGGATACCATTTTCAGTAACTTTCTCAGCTCCTTCTGTATTTTCATGTGATTCCTGTTAAGGCCCAAGCCTAAGCCTGTTTATAACAATGGTAAAACTCTACTTGACTTTAACAGAGGCAGAAGGCTTGAAGTAGTAAGCAAAGGGAATGAGAGGTGAAAATGAAATCAAGTTTTCTAACACTGATCTTCAAGATTTGGTGTATAATTGCTGTGAATATTTTAAATGAAACAAACAGACTTTAATCCTGGATTACTGGTCCTTGATAATTAACTCTGTTCATTCTTACTCTGTGTTCTGATTACCACAGTCTATTTTAAAAATATTTATTCAATACTTGCTGGCTGCTGAGCTTCTCTTGATTTTATTTTTTATTTTAATGTAAAGATATCTAAATAAGATACCTTAGTAAAAAGTTATCTAAAAGTGGTTTTGACCAAACCTAAATACACATAAATGTATCCTTTTTTTCACTTGCCTTTCAGGGTCCTGAAGGTCCAGTAGGCCCCAGAGGAACAAGAGGGCTACAGGTAAAAAAAAAAAAAAAAAAAGAAAGAAACTATAAAAACAACAATACCTGGTTCCCTGGGATTCAAAGCTCTGAAATAATATCATACCACAACCGTCATGGAATCTTTGAGTCACTGAGTTCAAGGCATCCAAAATCTATCTTCTTAAACAGCAAAATTAACAAGAATTTGGAGGAGCAATCTAGACAAATAAATCATCTTTATAATTCATTCAGTCTCAAAGACCACAGCAAATACATTTCCATAAAAACCAAAATCACTCATTTCCCATTCAGTGTCTTAACTATTTCATTATCTCACAGAAGTACATGGAAACACTTCAGTCTCTTTTCATCCCAATTTTCTTGGACTGAAGGCCAAGAAGCTTAGCCCATCATAGATGTTTCAGTAAATCTTGACTATAGATTACCTTTAATTGTATTCAAATAAAGGGAGAGCCAAATTCTCTCCCCCAATTACCAGACCCAGCTCCAACTGAGTCGAGTAGCTGAATCTATACATGCATCAGAAAGCAAAGCTTCAGCTCTGAAATGTTTGTAACTCATATTTTCATGCAGACTACAGCAAATTAGAGATTGTTTTTCAAGTTGCCATTGTTCTGAAAGCTTGAAAAATCTCATTAAAACCACTCCTGTTTTAATAGGGTCCACAAGGACAATCTGGAGATCAAGGGCCTGAAGGCCTGCAAGGATCAAAGGCAAGAACTGCATTATTTCTTCTCTTTCTTAATGTTGAAAGGTATTAATACAGCCTCACAACAATAAGGCTTTTATCCTTATAGCACATACCCTTCTTGTAGGGGATGCAATTTAATGTGACATTGCTAGCAAATCATACACTCTTTGTATTTTAGAAGGTTCCTAAGAAAGGTCTTCATTTGCTCTTTGTATTGGATTCAGGTCCAAATCACACTCCAATCTTTTCTCACAAACAGTTGAAATATGGCAGCATCACAGAATATTACTTAGCAGCAGTGTAGCATTGCATCTTCAGTTTTCAATTTAAAACTATTTTTTTCCCCTAAGTGCCAAGCAGGAATTCTGTCTGGGATCTCAAACAAACTCTTCTCTTGAAACAGCAAATTCTCAAGAAGAATTGTATAGCTCAAAATTAATAGTCTCACTGTTTACTGAAGATATCTGAAAGTCACGAGGATGAGTGCAATTCAGGGGACAGTCTCGCAATGGGCCCCCTGAAGGTGGACCACAGAAATCACCCAGTGCTTCACTGCAAGATCCAGTCCCCTCTGTAAACATAAAATATTTTTTGTTTGTTTGTTTGAAAAACGTATGATTTACATTTATTAAATCCTTAAGATTTGCTGGGTTTGCTTCTCACTTACCCCATTGTAAATTCCAGGTATACCAATGGAGATTACTTCATTCTGTGGTTCTGTGATGACTTGATATCTTTATCATACTAGTTTAATGGAAGACGCAAATATCACTGGGTATTATAGACAATTATGGGAACTGTTTTAACTTCATTAAGAGAGATTAATGTTACAGTTACACTTTGCTTCTCAGAAAAACCTTAAACTGAGTAATTCGGCCAAGGCTAATGGTTTCTTCAGCTACTGAAAGGAATATTGTTGTGGAGAAAAACTTGAAAATAAGTTTATAAAGGACATTATCTCTTTTGATGTCTCTCTTGATATTTCCTTTGCACCATATTTAGAGCGCCTGCTGGCCAACAGTGAGGCATAGAGCAGTTGGGTGTCAAAACTCTGATATCCCACATGAAACAAAATATTTTTCCTTTTGTTTAATGTGGTATCACTTTGTGCAGGAAATATCTACGCTCTTAATAAAGGGAATTTTGAAGCATTGAAAGGGTGAACAGATGAAGTACTGTGTAAGACAATTCCAATGGGCTGAAATTCAGGACATAAAAAAAAAGAACTTACAAACTGAGTTAAACTGGTTTCCCTAGACACCAATTTATAAGCAGAATTGTTTCTTTTTTCATTCTTTGAAAAGGGTGAAAGAGGTCTCCCTGGGCCACCTGGCTTGCCTGGAGAGACTGGAATAGGACTGCCAGGCCCAAAGGTACAAGCATCTCTCATCTTCCGTATTACATGTATTGTAGGATAAGAATGAAGACCGAGACAGCTGAGATAATATACTTGCTGGTACATGAGAAACTTCAAGCCCCCAAATGCTGTTTTTATGGTACTGGAAAGGTATTTTGTATGTTGATCAAAACTGTTTGGGGAAAAAAAAAGTACATTTTAGGTATGTACTTTAAAGGACTTTTTTACAGTAGTTCTTAGGCTTGACATAACTCAATCCAAGCAGTGTACGGCTGAGTAAAAATGCATACATAGTCTTAAACAAAAATTATCCTGTGAAAAACAGGCTTGTTGGTTTGGATGACTGGCATAAAGAAAACAGGAACACTATGATAGAAATACTGACTTCTTGGAAAAGGACGATAAGTGATACATGATGTACTAAGAATATGATGGGAATAATTAACCGTTTAGATTCAACATTGTCTTCTCTCAAATGCAGAATTGAGGCTGTCCCCTAAAGCTGTGAAACTGCACCAGTTCAATGTCTGTTGGGCCTTGCATGCTGTATGACTCTGAGGACACTCAGATTTTCTCTGCCATTCCTGTATTCTCCTACATCAAGTATTTCAAGTACAGAATGTCTGATGAGTTGTTGTATGCTGCACACATACAAATACCTAAATCAGGCATTTTCAAAATACATCTTTGTTTGAAGGGTGACACCGGTTTGACAGGAAGACCGGGCCCTGTTGGCCCACCCGGAGTTGGTGAGCCAGGACTTATGGTATGTCTGTTTTTTATTTGGTGAGAGGGAAGCAGGACAGAAAGGAAAAATTCTCAGTGCTTCCCTGTTGAAAGGGATATATGTGTGTTAAATGATACCATCTCTTTTCTTTCTTCCACTAGTTCTCACTCTCATACGTACTATGTTGTCTGACTTTCATTTCTCTCAATAAACTGGAAATCTTTCCAAGTCCTTAACTTTTCTAATTATCTTAGTCTCCAAAACAGCTATGAAAAAATAACACCTTATACAAAACCACRTAAGTATTTAAATAAATCTGTCCCCTGATAGATTCAAATCCACATGTGGTAACTTCGAAGTTGACTGCTTTTCAGTATCATTAGAACATTAACATCAGCATGGCTTTGAGGGAAAGACTCAATTTCAACCACTGTAACATTAGAAACAGTCATACCTAAACAACCTCCATCAAGACGTTCAGATTGCATAAGTGGTCCCAGGTAACAATTTGACCAGTATTACCTTTACTGGAGATAACAGAGGGAGAAATAAAAAAACATTTTGACTTTCTGAATTTATAGTATGTTTGGTTCTGAAATCTCTTCCTTCTTTTCCTTCCTTTCCTCCTCCTGGTAGTTGTAAACTCAACCTCTTTGTGGTAATTCAGAAAATCAGTACGCCAATTTTATGGTTGCTTTTTTTCAAAGTGTCAGACAGCACCTTTTACTGAGCTATTTACAATACAGCAGACAAATTCATTTCTCATCACCTGGATGAAATCAGCCCTAGTGCAACCACAAGGGAAATTTTTTGCAGTTTTTTCACAAGTAGCTTTTCCCTTTCCTTTGACAAGGAAAGATTTGTAATAATCATTTCAAAAGAGGTGCTCCCATGAAAAAAAGAAAGATGGTTTGGTAACTGAACTGACTGATCTCAAACCTGCTTGAAAATACACTACTGGAGAGGAGTGAGTTCTCGTTGAAGAGCCCAAAAAAAAGAGCATTACTACCAAGGCCAGTGGTGACAGTCAGTCAAAGTGGGACAGTAATGCTTCCTGAGTCTCTTCAATAACAGCACAGAGAAAAGAGCTACTTTGTGGGGGAAGAGGTGCCTGTGATGTGCATCTTTGTTAGCCACAACAGCTGTACCGGTATAACAAGAGATTCTGATTTAAAAAAATATACTAAAGGTGTTTCTAAAATTTACTTTAAAGTCTATTTGCTTCAAAAGAGTTTTCTTTTTATGGCTGAATGCAGTGTAATTATCTTTACCTAAGACCTAGGTATAATTCTAAAGCTCTGTGCAGAAGAAGCAGAAGCATATTTAGGCTATGCAGAGCCAAATCTACCAGCATTCTGTGATGTGTGTGTAATCTCAAGGAATAAATCAGAGGAAAAAAAAACAGATGTGGGAAAACACTGTGAAGCAGGCTCAACATGCACAGGTTTTGGACTTGCATTTAGTGAAAGGTTTTAGTTGTCTTACTTGCCCCTTGTGCTCCTATCAGACCTGCTTTCAAAAAGAGAAGGGCATGCTATTATTCTCTTCACCAATTACAGTCAAATATCTCTACAGCTACATCTTCTTCAGTACTACTCTGCACGGTCTTTAATCTGGTTCTCCCTATCTCTCATGATTATACTGATACATTAATAAGGATGAGTAACAATTTGTAAACCAAACTAAAGTTTAGGGAGTGAAGATTTCAAACATATAAGGAATAGGAATTTCAGCTACATAACCTGTGATTCATAAGTAACCAGAAAAGTAAAACTGTCTGCCTTGTTATTGCTGCAGGCCAGAATGCTCATCATTTACTCACTGTGAATATCGTATTACTGTATTATTTTTAACAGGTTATAACTACACCAACATTTAAAGACGTGCTTAAAACCGACAATGACATAGAACATGCTGCTGTTGATTTGAGTGATTAATACATATTCTAGGCCATTTTAAACTTATGTTAACAGGGGCCTCAAGGACCACAAGGTGTTCAAGGAGAAAGAGGTTCACCAGGAGAAGGGCTTCCAGGAGCAAAGGTACAGCAGTCGAAGGGTTTTAAGACCAGAGCAGCACCATTAAATTAGTGCATGCCAAAACAAGTCCATAGCATACATGGGAGTCTGAGAAAGTAGCTTGTAAATCAATATTAAAATTTGGCATCAATTAACCCGATATATTTTCATAGAATTCAGTTGGTCCAAACATGACTTCTAGGCACAGCTAGCCTTTGGGGCCTGTAAAGCCAATATTTAATTCACCTGACGCTTGATTTGTGGGATCTAAGCCTGGAAAGAATTCCAGCTGTAGTTTTAAAACATCCTCGAGCATCTGACTTTAAATAAAATATTACAAAAGTGATTCCGAGATGAAAAATTTAGCTTTTTGTTGTTGCTTTTTTCTAAATCCTTATAGAGATCTTTGCTGTCACTAAAGACAGGCTTCTAAGCCTCTTAAATACCTCAGCCACTGGCTTATGCATTTTAGCAGAAGTCTGAATTCAGTTTGTGGGAAAAGAAAGCTGCTGTTACTAATTTTCAGATCCAGTGGAAGTAATGACAGTAGTAGTTGCACCTACAGGGACGGACTCACTAGACCCACTGCTAGCTGCTTTTGCTACCTGCTGAAAACCAACTCCCGGGCTGAGTTGTCACTTTGACCTTTGGTTACAATAACAAAGTAACACAGTTCTTAACATGAGCTAAATAAATAACTAAATGGTGCACTCATTTTTATGCATGCACCAAGGCAATTTTGGTTGGGAAAACAATAAAAAATTATTTCATAGATGCAGGCCCCAACTGTCCCTTTACTAAAAATCTCAGGATTTTCACTTAGCACAATACTGTAGTCAGCTAGGTTTAAATTTGACTGCTGCTAGCAACATAGTATCTTCAAACATCCAGTATATATTGTATGATTAATTATATAAATTATTTAACCTCATTGTTGATGGCTTGTATTTGCTTAGCAGATCTCACGCATGAAAACAAACAAAAAAACGATTTGAAGAAAATGCATTTAGAAATCACTCCATTGCCACTGAAATACCAATTTGTGTGGGAAGAAACACTACACCTAATAAGTAAAGYACAGCAACAATGCACAGTGGGAACAAGTACAGAAGAATGCATAATCTAACCAAAACTATTGAGCAATTGAGATAGGCAGAATAAAATAATCAAAGTGGAATTCTGCCAGCATTATTGGAACTCTTGATTCTATAAAAAATGTACTACTTTTTACTGCCAAGTCTGACCTGGAGCCAAGCATGTATCAACAGAGTCTATACGTATCTCTAATCCTATTTATGGCTGCCAAGTATGTCATCTTTCTGGTTTTAAACACATTTTAAACAGGTGATTTGTTAATCTAAAGCAAATTTTACAGTTGCTTTCTTCAGAACTTTTTTACTACAAGCTCACAGTTCAGTAAAAAGGAAAATGAAGGCAGATGTTCTAAAGCATCAGGAGTAAAGAATGTTATTTTAAACAGAAATCCACATAATGTATTTCAGTCAAAGTTAAAATGATGGAATTGGTTACTAGGGAGAGAAAAGACCTGTCTGGGACATAACTTTATTGCCTGGGGTGATTCTGTGACAATTTACACAAGCTAATGATCTGTCTCTACATGTTTTATTAATAGAAGTACAAGAAAGCACAATATTTGTGTCCTTATTAGTAACCTGCATTTTCCCCAAGACCACTGTTTTGTAAATAAACATTTAGAAAGACAATGACATTTACAAATAGACTTCTACAACAATACAGTTTGGCCTGGTCTTTATTCTGGCAAAATTCTTAGTGAGAGCCAGATCCTCACTGCCACACTTTAATGAGAATAACCCATGAGACAAATAAGCAGAATTTAGCTTTCAGTTAGTCTCATTACTCAGCCCTGCTGACATTTAAATCAGTTGTGGTTTTGCCATTGATTTGAGGGGAAGCAGGACAGGACCTTAAGCAATCGAGGTGGACAGAAAGATAAAAAGAAGCTTGTTCAGCTCTTTCATCAGCAATTTCAAACTGCAGAGCATGCTCATTTGAAAAGATGACCTCTCTGGTATCCTGGAAAACAGACCCAGGAGCTACTTTCTGGTTCTTCTCGGTTCTTCTCGGTTTGGTTTTCATGATGACAGAGCAAACAGTGTCTCTAGTTACTTCAGAGAGAACAGCTGTGTGTTTCTACAGTTAACAACGTATTATTTTTTCATGTAGGGAGACCGTGGTTTTGATGGACCAAAAGGCCCTCGTGGACTTCCAGGCATCAGCATAAAAGGTGAAAAGGTGAGCAGTAAATACTCCAGGGGATTAACAAAGTGCCAATAAATCTACATAATACAGGGAATACAGGGTTGATATTCATTACAAAAGGTGTAATGAAGCAAGGAACCCACAATAGGCCCTGGATAATAAGGTATTTTGTAGAGAGATTTATGCCCAATAAACTCTCCCAACCTATTTTAACATCTCTTCATATTAAAATAGAAAATGTTACAAAAAGCATCTGATTCTGTGGGAAAGTTAAGGTTTAGAAAGGGAAAAAGAGACTAGCCGTTGTTTGCAACTGAACCAGCAGGGAATAAGTGCATATATGAAAGATAAAAGGTCAGATCCCCAGCTTCACTGGCTTCAGGAGAGGTTAAGTCAACATGTACTGGCACGGGAGCTGTCCCAGATTGTTTCTGTATCTTTACACAACTAAGCAATTGTACTTTGTTTGCCAGGGTGAATTCGGTCCTACTGGTTTACCTGGGCCAACTGGATTACCTGGAATTGGAATTCAAGGAGAGAAGGTGCAGTTTTCACTTCCCCCTCACCCCACACTTAAATGTGTAGTAACAGAGAATATTTTATTTTTAATAATTACTTAACTAATCTTTTCAGGGAGAGGAGGGCCCAAAAGGACCACCTGGCTCTAGAGGGCTACCAGGACAGGGACTACCTGGACAAAAGGTTAGGGAATTTTCTGAAGTAAAAGCTAGTGTGCTGTTTTTACTGTTATGTTTCCTGATTAAGAAATGGTCTGTCTCTATCCTTATGCTTGTTAAAGTGCTGAACACCAATCTAAGTATTGACATAGCTGCAGGAAATTATTTTCTTTATTAATATTACTAAACTGTACAGCAGGTCCTACTTCACTGAAAAGCCTTGATAAACCAATGCCATCTATTTAGGTTTTGGCTTGGCTCACCACAGAACCTTTGAGGTACTACATACCAGACAGCGAACTGCACTTTGTCCAATATGTTGCCACAGAAAGGGTTGTCGTGCCTTGAACTTGCAGTTTCATCATACCTGGTGCAGGTGCAGTGAATCAATTCCAAAAAGTAGTTGTACTTAACACAGGAGAACACCAAAATTTCAGTATCATCTTTTATCCTCACTGTACTGTTTCCATTCCAGAAAAATACATACATACCTTACAGATTGGCTGCCTTCCTTGTTACTTCTGCTGCCTGTTGTATCACCTGACTTTGTGTATTTACTGTATCTAGCAGTTAAGAATGGTCCAAGGTATAATGAAGATTACCTTTGCTGAAGGAAAACTGTCAGAATAATTTAGCCTTGACTGATTCGCAAAATACAGTACTGTTAATGAAAGACGTCACCCTTGAAGTGTTTGGAATGGAGATTTAAAGTGATTTTCTAAAAGAGGTGACAGATAAAGTTCTGAATGACTGAAGGCTATTAAAGCATCGTATAAAGGAACTAGAGGTGTAAGTGGGTCAAGGGTCCATGCCAGAGAAAGTATTTTGCAGCATCAGAGATTCCCTCTTACATTTTAAGTGACTGTGCAGGGATATGCTTTACCACTGGTAAAAAGAAAAGAAAGAGAAAGGTGAATTGTCTGTGGATGTCAGATATGCTCCTGAAATATCAGCTACTTTGGCGGGAAACATTCACAGGGACATAAAATTATAGATTTACAGCATTCATCATTTCCACCAACAACTTTCTGGTGACAGCTCAAAACATGCTGCAGATTCCCAATCTTTGTGACCAAGGGTTTAACACATCATACTAAAGACAATATCACACTAATCTTTCTTTAAATATAAGCAACCAATATACTTTTATATTTTTCCATGATAATGCTGTTAAAAAATAATTTCTACTTAAGGGTGAACAAGGCTTGCCAGGAGAGACTGGAGTGCCAGGAGAAAGAGGTATTGGAGCACCTGGTTCTAAGGTACATTGTTAATAGAGGAATTATTTAATTTATTTATTTATTCGGATTTGAAATTTGTGTTTCCTGAGTATCCTTTCTGTAGGCACTTAAAATAGGTTTAGAAATAAAATTTAGGTTCTTAGTCTTTAAAATTTTTAACACAGACTTCCAATAACCTCCAGAAATGGGGGCATTTTAAATACACCAGTTCTGTACAAAAGTAGTAAGATTTATTGTGACTGAAAATTTCCACGTGCCTGGCCCATGCTCAAGTCAGTGTTGCATACAGCTCACCTACAGCCCTTTCCAGAAAACCATCCAGAACTCGCAGTCCCCAGCGTAAGCCAGAGCTGGTGAAAAAAAAGCACTGAACAGTGATTATTGTGCTGCTCCTTCCCTTTTCACACAGGACAGGATGTAAACAGAGCAGCAGCTACATCCTCACACCTTCATACAGGAAACAAGCTGTGCTACTAGACAGAAAGCACAYTCGCTTAGAGGAGAGGAAGCTGTAACCAGTTTATCTTAGTGCTAAAGTGACCAAGATATTAACAAGTCCCTATGTCATTAACAGCCAGATTAACATAAAATATGGGAATAGATGAAAAAGTACTTTTGTGATAGTAGAAAGGCACAGGGCTGTCCTGGTTTTGCTCTTTGTTAGGGATTTGGGACTGGGGTTGGAGAAGGGAAGAAACTGTTCAATTTCTTTCTTTAATTTCACAAAATATGGTAATGCTGAGTGAACCCATTTGACCCCAAATGATCCCATTTCATCCAAAACCAGGTCAGGCTCTTGAACCTTACATAAACAGGCTGATGACAATTCCACTGCCATTAATAGATTTGCACTGATACTCACCAGCAAGATGTCAATCATCATGTCACAGTCAGCTCTATCTGATATTTATTTCAAATGCTGCCACTTAATGAAATGATGGCATTATTTTTTAAGAATGAGCTGGAGCATTAATAGCTAATAATATTAATTGCATAGATAAAATGCACAGTTCAAACAATCAGATGGTAGGATAGTTCCAGATATGAGAGTTGTCTTTATAAAAAAACAGCAAGATTTGGGTTCATATGCATAAATGTTTGCTGTAAATATATATAGTTTAGTAAACTTTTAAAAATAGATTTCCTTGATTCAGAGAAAGAATAGTACCGAGTCTGCATTTAATAGAAGGACTTACTTTTTATTGATGTCAGGGTGAGCCAGGCCCTTCAGGACTGGCAGGTCTGCCTGGTCTTCCAGGAGAAGATGGAGCCCCTGGACAAAAGGTTGGTTCATCTCTGTCTGCAATCTACCKGCTTCCCTCCAAGCATTCCTACTGTTCTCCCTGTGCTGATACCCAAACCTAGAAGAGAGAGTGTTCATGGATAAGGGGAAAAGTAGGACATTTTTCAGTGAAGAAAATTCTCTTTCAAACGTACTTTTTTAGGGAAAACTTTTCTTTTTCTTTTTTTTGGGTGGGGGGTTGTCTTATCTTGTTTACAGTTGTTGGCTTTTTTTAATACATCAAATGCCCTGCAACTCAGAAGGGAAACCACTAAAATGGACACAGGCAACCTTTCATAGCCTTCCAATCATGGTATTTTCCTAGAATAAGAAACCCCATATATTTAAAGATTATATACTCAGAGTGTTCAGCCATCACTAAGGAAACATGATACTTCATGCATTCCACCCAGAGTTTTACAATGGTTGCTTCTGAATATGGGAAGAAAATCCTGGGCCCACTGATATCAGTGGGAGTTTTGCCATTGACTCGAAAAGGTCTATGATTTTAATGAGCTTATTCAAGTGAATACAGAGTTGATCTTGCACCATGTCTATGCAGTACTTTGAAATGCTGCTTTGATTTTTCTATTCCAGGGTGAACCAGGGTTACCTGGTCTTAGAGGTCCTGAAGGTGCTCCAGGGATTGGAATACAGGGGGAAAAAGTGAGAATTTCTTACTAAAGGTGACATTCAAAATTGTAATATTCCAGGAATAGGTTTGTCAAAGCCTTCTCTCTTTTGGTCTATTGTAAGTAATGAAAAACTATACCTCAAGGAATAATGAGTGCTTCTAAAAGTGATTAACTGCAGAGTTTATTTCAGCCTCAGCCTAAAGCAACAACTTTTTAAATAGCGAATTTAATAAAAGACCACCCAGGACATCTTTTTCATAAATTTTTTTTTTAAACAACAGCACAACAGTTCAGTGGCTCACAATTTCCAGTATCTGTGGTAGTATCTGGCCCAAGACGTTCACAAAGAGCTAACTGGGAATACTACTTCTCTTAGTAGGAATAACTGGGTCGATCTTTTAGGTTCTGGCTCTTGTACTGGTCTTCTGTACCGATTCACAGATGGAGAAGTAATTCCGGTTTCTCATATCAGCATCTGTATCCTGTGAAATAAAGACACTGGAAATTGCTGGAATAGTTGTCCACGATATTGGACAAGTCATACAGAGATTAAATGTCACAACAGAAGAGAAATAAAGACATTAAGTATCACAATTGCAAGAAGCTGGAAGGGCTAAAAAACAGTGTAGGAAGGAAAATCAAGGCATCCACCTGTTTTCAGATTACTTTGGTAGGGAATACATGCAGATGACATGATGCAGCAATAAAATCAATTACTATATTGGAACTTTTTCAGAATGATTCTGGACTTATAGCTGTTTCATTTTTGTTGTAATTATTACAGCCTAATAATATGGTTAAATAGCAGTTATCCCTTTACAAACTTTACACTATCTAGTCTTAGCTTTTTCTGCCCGGAAGTATAAGCTGATCAATCAGAGAAGGCATTGTGGTCAATTGATTGGCCCTTTGCCAATTTGAAATTTGATTGCCTTTGAATAAAAAAAGGTACCTTTGAGTGAATTATCTTTTCCTGTTTTGATTATTTCTCTTAGATAGTATCTTTTTCATGTAATTAACTTGATTTTGCAGCTGCAAGGATGCAATCTTTAAGACTCCTTTTGGTTCTTATTTTTTTCACAGTACTCACTGGTAAGTCAGTTAATTTAATTTCAGATGAAATGTATGTAGTTTTACCTGTACAAATCTAGAACTGGACAATTACTGAACAGAATTAACTGACTTGCCAATTAAGGCAATAGGAACAGCTCATGAAATAGAACTTCACTGTCTTTCACTGATATTTACAATTAATTTCAGTTAACACATTCTTAATATTATTTGGTATGTGTGACATGTCTTCTCCATTTTTGTAGGGAGATCAAGGTCAGAGAGGAATACGTGGATTAACAGGACCAACAGGAGTGCCTGGACCTGCTGGAGCTAAAGTAGGTTTGTTAACACGTTATGTGTGTAAAATAGCCCCCCAAAGCTGTGCTTTGTTCTAGATATCAGAAACAACTGTCCCGGAATGAACTTGCTTCTTAAAAAATAATTTAAAAAAAAAAGTTCAGCTAAGGCTTCTCTTAGCAAGACACACCATGATCCCTATAAACATCTAGAAGCATTTTTTAAAAAACTTTGCATTTACCATATTGCTTCCCTGTCAGTTTGGAAAAAGTTAAGGGACACTAATACTGGTATTCTTATGCTGAAATATTTGGAAAGATAGTATGGTGTATGGCATATACATATGTGACAGGACTTTATTTTCCCTTACACTGACTCATGGCTGATATTCTTTTATGGATTTGGAGTTTCTATTCAAATACTCAGTACTCACTGAAAGTGAGAGAAGGGCTACTCCAGGTTTCTCCTCCAGTTTCTTATTAAGTCTTTTGCTATTTATACACGCAAGAGTGTGTATTTCCACATAAGAGGAAAAATAAAAAGGAGTAAAAAAGTACCCTGAAAGGACTATTTAAAAAAATCTACTCTAACAGAAAAATATACCTGTTTTCAGTATACCTACACAGCTGGGCAGGAAGCTTTGAGTGCTGGATGTGCTGGACCAAGTCTCGAATACACTAAGAAAGGATTTCTAATAACATATTTGTTCAGTGACTGAGAAGAATCTCATTTCCATTGAGAAAGCAGAACTATGCTTGTTATCAGTTCTTCAAATAGTTAGATTTCACTCCACATAGAATAGAATATTAGAAATTCTAATAGAATTTTAATGGAATATTATAAATTGTTGCATAAATGTTTTCTCTATGAGATGCTCATGCTCATGTCCAGAAAAATCCAGCGGTTTTGCTCTCCTTCCTTCACTGCAGGGAGAGCCTGGTGTGCCAGGACGTCTTGGAATGCCAGGCCCTCCTGGAAGAGCTGTGCCTGGACCAAAGGTAACATCCACACTCCAGCTCCTAGTGCTTATAAACACAGGGTGAAAACTGTGAAGTAGGCCATGCTATTATTTGTGTAAATAATTTCAGCCTTATGAGGTCAACTGAAATTTCTTTCCTATGAACAGAATTATGGATTGTATCCAGTCTAGTTACCACGATGCCCTGGTATTAACTGTATGCCAGCTTGAGGTGTGGCCTACCTATGTTCATTTATTTGTTTTGGATAACCTTGGATATAAAAATACTTTTCTTTCTTCTGCTTTTGGTGTTTAATGCTTGCAATAGCAATAAATAAAATTAGCTATTACGTTTGATATATATAAATTTGTATAACAGAAATCCAAAAACACAGTCTGTGATTGATGTTTAATAAAATACATAACTAGAGTATATATTTTCTTCATTGCAGGGTGACATTGGGTTACCTGGTCTTGCTGGACCAATTGGAGAACCAGGTTTTGGGCTTCCTGGGGCAAAGGTAGCTCCTGACTTGGTAAACTAATTTCTGATAGAACTGTAAAATAAGGCAGGATTTCAGTGAAGCAACAGCAAATCGCCTAGGATGGCCAAGCGTTCCACAGTTCTTAATGTATGTCGTACAACACTGGCAGAGTGTAAGGATTTGCAGAGCCAGAAAACCATGGATGGTCAATCTTCCAGACTCCATGAACCATCCATAAGCTTTCACATGGCAGAGAACCAGGAGAAAAATGACTGGTTTTAATTGATGAGGAGTGAATACAGAGAGAACACCTGATTTATGTGCTTACAACAGCCTACCTGTCAAGCACAGTTAATTTTTCTCAGCCAGGCTCCTTTGCTTCATTCCTAATTTTGACACAGGGTAATCCACAGACTCCAAAAAGATCTCAGGACATGGGCCAAACTGGCAGTGTGAGAAGAGATGCCTTAAGTAGTGGAAGAAGAACATGAACAAGTCACTAATCTCTAAGGACTTCTCTCTAGCACTTCTCTAGTATTGCCTCAGTGTTACCTAGATTCAACTTTTGTAAGCCAAGTAAGTTTTGTAAACTTTTGTAATCAGCTCTTCATTCCAGGACTGATTTTGTCTGAACACCAAGAAACTTGGGACATATAAACCTGTGTTTCTCAAAATAAACCGGATCCCACCCCCCCCCATTTTTTTTTTWYTTAGTGAATTTGACAGTACTTTTGAGTATAGCCCTTATCCCTTGTTCTTTGAGTGAACTGAACACAGCAACAGAAACATGAGAAGCACGTAACAATCTCTATCCCTTTTTGATCGTTAGTGGTTTTCAAGATCCTTAAATTTATTTTCATAAGGAGGAGATGATGATGATGATGATGGAATCACGTTCTTTTCTGGTACAGTCCAGTTAATTCAGAGAACTGCATGTTGTCCTATTTCTGGGAATCCAACAGGAATCAACCAACAGGAAGCAGGTCCTTTGCTCAGAGTTGCAAGTCGCTCTCCCTCAGCCTTGAGCCCCCAAAGCTCTTTCAACTGGGCGACACTGCATGTTTCTGTGACTATGTTCTTCACTTTTTGCTGTCTTTGTCAGTATTAGTGGTTTTGCTGTTGCTTCACTCTCAGACACACATCTGCACTAAGCTGTACAGGGTAAAACCTTTTACAGTCTCATTTTTTAAAATTATTTTTGCATGGGCCTTTGCTTGCCACTGTTATGCATGCCCATATTTTGGGTAGCTACGGGGACAAACACAATCTTGATCATCCATCCAGTTGTAACTCTGAGCAACTCACTGCACCATCCAGTATGGCTGGGAGGGTTGAAGTCCTCTTAGTTTCCCTGGTAAATCTGTTCCTGAGATACTCCAGCTATCTGGATCCATGAAAAGAGCTTAATTGTACGTCTCCAATAGGAAGCTCCTGTTATACTCAATAGCTTTAATGAGGTTCCACAGCATTATACGAAAATACAATTCTGGAACAACAAAAACAGACAGGAACCTTGTGATAGAAAATAACATTTTTAAATTGGCCACACAAACCACTGTCGTCCCCTGCCCTACACCCTTTGTCTCACCACACAAACATACAGCATGTGCAGAAGCTATACAGAGTTTTCCCAATGCTCTGCAGCAGTTTATCTATCTTCATTTGTAAGGATTACATAAAGTAGCTAGTGAGTAATTCAATTCCCATGCTAGACTTTTGGCTGTCTGTCAATTTGGGCTTGTTCCCCCAAAGCTGGAATAATAGTAATTATGATAAAAATATGGGGAATGGCGACTGAAGTCATTCCTTCTTATATTAGGCCACAAATGACAACAGACAGAGCTCTTGAAAAAGATTCAAATTAGTGATTTAGAAGTGAAGGGTCCTGTAAATCCTCAGCACTGTTAAATATCCCAGTTTTAGTCCAGGATTAATAACCTACAATAATCATTCACATAGTAAAATACATTAGCACATAGACAGATAAAATCAACTTACAGTATATTTGCCAAAGAAGTTTCACTTTCATGGAAAATTTCCTGCTAGCAATTGTATTGGCATTCACCTCATCTGTTTTTTCTGTCTTCATCAGGGTGACCGAGGTCTTCCAGGACCCCCTGGGCCCTTTGGGCCAAAAGGAGATGGTTATCCCGGCCCACCTGTAAGTTTATAGACAATTTTTTTAATGTGAATTGGGAACAAATAAGTGCTACACCAAAAATGATTAGCTTCCATGGCTGACGCGCTAGGAAAGATTTGCTGGTCTAAAAGCCTAAAAAGGCTCCTCAACTGTGGAAATGCATTTCAGCATAGAAGGAAAAAGACATCTCCCTCCGAAATAGTCCAAGACCTTCCATGTCCTCCACTCCTCCTGATTACACAATGTAACATATTCCAAGTGGGGCGGGTTTTTTTTCCTATAATATCACTGATGTTTCAATCAGTTCCCTCAATATCTTGATGTAGGATACTGTCTTCTGCCCAACCATACAAAATTTATTCCTGAATAGGAGAATATAGCCCAGCTAAGCAGCTGTGTCCATATACATGGGTGTGAACTCAGGGCAACACTATCTTCCAGAACCACTAAAAAAGCAACTACTGTCCAAAGAGCCAGAAGAGCAAACGGTCCTCAGTTCTGTTCATTAGGTTGTTGAAGGTGTGGCAAAGAATTGGTTGATCTACTTTACAGCCTTTACAGAGGTCTTTACTGGTAGATAGGACCAATCCCTGCTAAAAGGATACAAAGAGAAAAGGCTCCTTCCTCTCCCTTCCTTGCACATGTATGCAGCACTGGCCTCATGTATCTAGTCTGCTCAACAGTGTGCTCCACCAGCACTGGCAGTTACATGCCTGTGCAGTGAGGAAGTCCCAGAAGATTGCTGGCTAGAGTCAGGGAGTTTGGCGATATACTAGCATTTATCTGTGCTAAACACAACAGTAAAAGTGCATGCAGTTGCCACATTGAGGAATAAAAATTAATGAATGTCAAAATGGAAATTGGAATTCGATTTATAATACTTCCTGATATTTTTGTGCAATCCGATGCACAACTGCTTCTGCACCTGCCTCTCCAGATCAGAGTCCTCTGTCTTCAAACAGATGCAAGCCTCCTGCATGACATGCAACAGACATGCAAATGCCCTTGACACCACTTCTGGCTTATCAGAGTAGAATTTAACCAATTGCAGACCACAGTGATCCCACTAAGAGACACTATATTCAGGATACTACCATATTAACGTTAACAAAAGCATGTAGTCAATATAGCCGTAAATTACATTAATATTCTGTCTGTGSATATAATTTCAGGGCTTGCCAGGCCTTCCTGGGATTCCTGGTGAACAAGGCCCAGATGGAGTTGGACTACCAGGACCTAAGGTACAGACCTTAACTTCTAGAAAAGTAAATGCATGTGTGTACTCCATGCAGATATAATTCCTACCCATAGGTCACAGTCAGAATACCTTTTTAATCCAGCTTTAACTTACTTGTCAGTATATAAAAGGTAGATCCTATAGAAGATCTTCAAGCTTCACTTCAGAACTCATCCTGATGCTGATTGCAGGATTAGTGGAATTATACAGGCAACTGAAGGATTGACTACAGCTATTTAAATAAGCTTAATGTCTCTTCAAAGGACGTACATTTTTTTTCCGCTCACCTCAAACCTCTAGCTGTCTGAAGGAACTCATAGGAAAAAAGCTAGAACAGTGCCAATGTGAACATAGAGTCTGATTCAACTGACGGGCAGCAAGCAAAAACTTTTTTTTTTGTTTGGGGAACCTGGAGTTCGTTTTATGATATGGGAATTGTAATTCCTGTGTAACTATTGCATAATTGACTGTACACATCTTGAATATGTTTAGACCACTAGCCACTGTTTATCCCCAATAACCTTCTTGTCCTGCCTGCAGAATTCATGGGTTAGCATTGTTTAGACTTGCACTGTGCTGTTCAATCATTCTCCTCTCTTTGTCCCATTTGAGTACAACAGATGCTGGGAATTCTAGAGATAAATTAAACTTTAGTATTCACTACTTATTTTTTAAAGTATTCACTTTCAGGGTGATCCCGGTAGTAGAGGACCAATTGGTCTCCCAGGTCCCCCAGGAGAAGGCCTGCCAGGACCAAAAGTAAGCCATTTAAACAGTTGTCTCCCATTGTCTATTTTCTAAAAAARAAAAAAAAAAAAGTATAGTATAAAAATGTGTGATCGTGCATACACTTCTATGCTGGACCTTGTTCTCACCAACAAGGAGGGGCTGGTGGGGAATATGAAGCTCAAGGGCAGCCTTGGCTGCAGTGACCATGAAATGGTGGAGTTCAAGATCCTTAGGGCACCAAGGAGGGCACACAGCAAGCTCACTACCCTGGACTTCAGGACAGCAGACTTTAGCCTCTTCAGGGATCTGCTTCGTAGAGTGCCATGGGACAAAGCCCGGGAGGGAAGAGAGGCCCAAGAAAGCTGGGTAATATTCAAGGATCACCTCCTCCAAGCCCAGGAGCGATGCATCCCAACGAAGAGGAAGTCAGGCAAAAACGCCAGGAGGCCTGCATGGATGAACAAGGAGCTCCTGGACACACTCAAACACAAAAAGGAAGCCTACAGAAGGTGGAAGAAAGGACAGGTAGCCTGGGAGGAATACAGAGAAATTGTCCGAGCAGCCAGGGATCAGGTTAGGAAAGCTAAAGCCCTGATAGAATTAAATYTGGCCAGGGACGTCAAGGGCAACAAGAAAAGATTCTGTAGGTACGTCAGCAATAAAAGGAAGACTAGGGAAAATGTGGGCCCTCTCCAAAACAAAACAGGAGACCTGGTTACATGGGATGTGGAGAATGCTGAGGTACTCAACGACTTTTTTGCCTCGGTCTTCACCGGCAAGTGCTCAAGCCACACCGCCCAAGTCGCAGAAGGCAAAGGCAGGGACTGGGAGAATGAAGAACCACCCACTGTAGGAGAAGATCAGGTTCAAGAGCATCTAAGGAACCCGAAGGTGCACAAGTCCATGGGACCCAATGAGATCCATCCGCGGGTCCTAAGGGAACTGGCAGATGAAGTTGCTAAGCCACTATCCATCATATTTGAGAAGTCGTGGCAGTCCGGTGAAGTTCCCACTGACTGGAAAAGGRGAAACATAACYCCCATTTTTAAAAAGGGAAAAAAGGAAGACCCGGGGAACTACAGGCCAGTCAGTCTCGCCCCTGTGCCTGGGAAGATCATGGAACAGATCCTCCTGGAAACTATGCTAAGGCACATGGAAAATAAGGAGGTGATTGGTGACAGCCAATGTGGCTTCACTAACGGCAAATTGTGCCTGACAAATTTGGTGGCCTTCTACGACGGGGTTACAGCATTGGTGGATAAGGGAAGAGCAACTGACATCATCTACCTGGACTTGTTGCAAAGCATTTGACACTGTCCCGCACGACATCCTTGTCTCTAAATTGGAGAGACATGGATTTGACGGATGGACCACTCGGTGGATAAGGAATTGGCTGGATGGTCACACTCAAAGAGTTGCAGTCAATGGCTCAATCTCCAAGTGGAGACCAGTAACGAGTGGCATTCCTCAGGGGTCAGTACTGGGACCGGCGCTGTTTAACATCTTTGTCGGCGACAGGGACAGCAGGACTGAGTGCACCCTCAGCAAGTTTGCCGACGACACCAAGCTGTGTGGTGTGGTCGACACGCTGGAGGGAAGAGATGCCATCCAGAGGGACCTTAACAGCTTGAGAGGTGGGCCCGTGCAAACCTCATGAAGTTCAACAAGGCCAAGTGCAAGGTCCTGCACATGGGTCGGGGCAATCCCAAGCACAAATACAGGCTGGGGGATGAAGGGATTGAGAGCAGCCCTGAGGAGAAGGACTGCTGGGGGTGTTGGTTGATGAGAAGCTCAACGTGACCCAGCAATGTGCGCTTGCAGCCCAGAAAGCCAACCATATCCTGGGCTGCATCAAAAGAAGTGTGACCAGCAGGTTGAGGGAGGTGATTCTCCCCCCCTACTCTGCTCTTGTGAGACCCCACCTGGAGTACTGCGTCCAGCTCTGAGGCTGCCAACATAAGAAGGACATGGACCTGTTGAAGTGAGTCCAGAGGAGGGCCACGAAGATGATCAGAGGGCTGGAGCACCTCTCCTATGARGRCAGGCTGAGAGAGTTGGGGTTGTTTAGCCTGGAGAAGAGAAGGCTGCGGGGAGACTTYATAGCAGCCTTCCAGTACCTGAAGGGGGCCTACAAGAAGGCTGGAGAGGGACTTTTTACAAGGGCATGTAGTAATAGGACAAGGGGTAATGGCTTTAAACTGAAAGAGGGTAGATTTAAATTAGATATAAGGAAGAAATTCTTCACTATGAGGGTGGTGAGGCACTGGAACAGGTTGCTCAGAGAAGTTGTGGATGCCCCATCCCTGGAAGTGTTCAAGGCCAGGTTGGATGGGGCTTTGAGCAACCTGGTCTAGTGGAAGGTGTCCCTGCCCATGGCAGGGKGGTTGGAACTAGGTGATCTTTAAGGTCCCTTCCAACCCAAACCATTCTATGATGATTCTATGATCTTCTGTCTTCACTCTTCACTAGAAACAACTAATCTGACAAATCAGATTACTAAGGAATACAGTGTCTTTATTTTGTAGAAAATCAAAAATGTTTATGGTGATCAGCCATAAACCATGGCCTTCTTCCTATTGCATACAATAAATTATAAAGTGATAATCTTGCAGTGAAGATCAGTGACAAAATATTTAGCTCTGGCAGACATTAGCTGCAATTGAGTAGCAAAAATTTCTTCAGACCTAGCATTGGTTAGAATTAATGGCCTGGCAAGCACTTAACATGTCTTGCCTATACTACTGTTACAGCTACAGGCATACTGTTGAGTTCTTCTAGAATTAATTCCTCTTTTTTACTGTATAAAGTAAATCAATAATCATCTAATGACCAATATGATGACCAATCCCTGCAAAAAGGATTATTTGTGTAATTATAATATATACCATGACCTGGAAATAACTGTAACTATAAAAAGCAATTTCCACTATGAAACCTCCCAAATTGGAAACACTTATGCTCCTACAGCTCAGCTTTAGAAGTCTATTAATACAAAAGAACTGTTTTAGAATGAAAATGTAAACGAACTGAACAAGGTCAAATGCAAAGATTTTGCAACATAATAACGTATTACCTGCACAATGTGGCTTATTGGTCCCAGAGATTCAGTTCATGTTGGCATGAAGGCTAGGTCCAGAGCTAAGCAGTGGTGAAGCACTTCCCCAGCCAGCGCTAGACACAAGGACTGGCATGTGCACAGGATCCTTACAAATGAGGAAATTGAGAATTTCATGCAGGGATACTGGAATAGTAATATAGGTGTAAAATTAATATTGTACTATGTGGGTTTTGATTGCTTCCTCTGAATAACATATGGAACTGAAATATTTTCTCTAGAGTTCTTTTAAAAACTAGCGTATAAATTAGCAACAAGTGTTTATTTGCAATGCCACATTAGCATGTATGTCTACAGGTCTTACTGTGTAAGCTTAATGGTGATGAAAGATAACACAATAATAATAATCCTCTCTTAAATCTTAATTCAGGCCCCAATGTCCCACCAATTCAATCCATCCTTCAATGCAATGTATATCTCTATCAGCAAGGTGATTCATGTTCAATGAGCATTAAGCCCTGACTCCTTTGAAGTATAAACTGGATTTTAATAATCTGATAAAGGATAAAAAGAGTCTTTGTCAGCTGGAGCAATCTTATCCTCACTACTTATAAAAAGACAGCAATTTGGTAGAGGATGGACTGGAAATTACATGGTGGTATAACAATTTATCCTGTATTTTTATTATGAATATTGTATTTAACGTATGCAGGGTTTCTCTCTAGGGAACCATAGGACGCCCAGGGCCACCTGGCTCTCTGGGACCTCCTGGTGAAGGTATTCAAGGAATTAAGGTAAAAAGACTCAGTGTCTTCAATATTTAACCTGTGTTGAGTAGTCAATCTGACCATCACAGTGTTAAGGGTATTTCACATTGTTTCTTATATGAGGAGAGCCTCAGGCTAGAAAATGAGACGGATAACCTGAGCGCCTACAAAGTATGTTCTGTCTCTATTGCTGTAAACAAGAAGCCCAAGGGTGTGTGTATTGAGGGAGGAGGAAGCAGGGGCATCTTCTATCAGTGAAAGATAGCCTTACAAAATTAAAAATACCATTCCCTCTCCCCCAACTCTCATGCCCACAGAGACAGTCTGAAGTAGTTACATGAACTACCACCTATGGTAGAGAAAGTCTCCATCCTGAATCTATGTGTAATATTAATTTTTCCCTGTAATATGCACTTTTACCCAAAGCATAGATCAGATGAGACAGACTCAAAAGACAGAAATAAGAAAGGGGGAACAAGAAGGAATAAAATGGGATGGAAAGAGGGAACAGGACAATTAGAACCAATAATGGTCATGCAGTTTTTCAATATTGTATATCTTTAGAGTAGACAAACTGATGAAGTATTTGAGAAATATAAGCTAGCTACTACATTGTCTCAAGACACTTGTTAAAATGCAGTTTGAAACACTTTATCTTTGAACATTTAAAATTAATGCATGATGAATGATTACAAAGGGTTAATATCACTACCTGGATTATCATTAGGGGGAACAAGGAATTCAAGGAATGCCAGGACCACGAGGCCCCGCTGGAGAAGGGCTTTTGGGACAGAAGGTATGATATCTAAATCAGAAATAATGTCCTAGACTGAAGCCAACATACTGAAAATGCTCATTACAGTCAGCTCTCATTGAAGGCATGTGAATTCTGTGAAAAGGGAATGGGGATTTGGGAAAACCCCAGTCATTCATGTGATCATTTTAATATTTTACAGCAGCATCTCTTTCAGTGTTGCTTATTTTAATATCATATGAGGCTTATCTTCTACTGCAATTAGAAGAAATACAGATATTAGATTTAATATCACTGCCTTTCTTTTACCACCCACTATGCAAAATTTGGGGACTATATCAATGTTAAGAAAAAGAGAAATGTGGGTTGGAATCAGTTTTTGGATGTGATCACATTGGCTCAGAAAGGCTGTACAAAGTCCCATAGCCTACTAAAAATCAAACCAGGAGGCACTAATTCATCTGTTTGCTATTCCAAACACCTTTTCTGGGCCAAAAGGTTTCTCAGAGTGATATTCCCATTATTCATTCTAACTACGTCCTTGCCTTTCTTCTCAATTTCCCTACTATTATCTTATTTTTCTCAGACACAGATAATAATTTCCATCATGCAATATCCCATGAAACCCCTCTGTCTGCATGTACTTGTTTGAGATGGTTCATTGTTCAAACTGCTTCAGCTATTTTTTTCCTATAAAAATGCTTAGCCAATGCTACAAGTTATTCATGAAATTCACAAATACCAATTGATTTAAATGATCTCTAACAAAGATTTCTAACTCATGTCAGAAGCTGAAGGTGAATTCGACAAAGGCAGCTAAAGAGAAATGTGAAAAGTGTAATAAAAACTGACTTACACTTTCTGTCTGCTTACCAACATGGTTTTAAAGGGAGATCGAGGAGCTACAGGTGAAAAGGGGAAAAAAGGAGAAAAAGGTGATGTGGGTGACCCTGGTTTATCTGGAGAACCTGTGAGTAATTCAGGTTTATTGTGCCTGTTTTCTTAAACTGCTTAAAAATAAAGCTGGGTTGTGTGTTCTTCTTGCTATTTAACTACATATAACCTGAAATACTTAAGAAACAGAAACTATGAAAACCTTTAAAAGCATAAAGAAGACATTTCTATGCTGAATACCCCACTTCCCACAGATGTGGTTTCTTTCTTAAGGCAGTGAAAGACAGTTGCTGTGTTTTAAGACAAAACTATGCAATTCTGTTCTATGGCTACCAAGTAACTGTAGCTCAGACTTTCCCTCAAAGCTGATGAACAGATGAAGGGAGGCAAGATGGTAACTTCTGCTGATGGGCAGGTCCCCAAAAGCTGGAAAGCAAAATGTGGTGCCCTTCTATCCTGACATTAGCATACTATTAAGTAGGGATACATAAACACCATTGCCGTTCTTGCCCTGACGCTGGCCCTATTAGACTCACATATGATGAAGCAGAATTCTGATCATTCCAGGGTGTCAGGCAGGTATACAGTCTCTTGAGAAAGGAAACAAGCACAACATGGTAGACAGGAAAGCTTTGCACAGATTCTCCCTTTCTAATGTAAACTGACAATCACTGATCCAGTGGGAGACTTGAGGTCATCCAATTCCCATAAAAACCTCATGACCTTAGGAGGTTGTAGATACTGCATGCACAAGATAATATCACAAGAACACTACTTTTTCTAGCCAAAGTTCTTATTGGCCAAATATTATTCTAGTAATGGTATTGATGAAGTCATATTCTGAATTACAATGTTACTAACTAATTGCAGTAGCTTAATTAACAATCACTGTTACAGGGCAAAACTGGACCAAAGGGAGAGCAAGGCCTAACAGTAAGCAAATTCCATTATTTAAATCCCATTACGGCAAGATATAAACAATACAAGATACTATCAGATGAAATGTATCCGATGTTAATTATTTTGGAAAGAGCTTTCTGACTAGAAATGGTCTCAGTAATAATATAGAAAGAAACCACGCAAAGGTTTCTGACTTTTTCTCATCTACTTTATGCTGAAATGGAATTTAAAGTTCCTGGTGATTTTAGGTATTTTTCTGCTACGTGTTCTTTTACAGTTAGTGTTAGATGACCCAGGTGTGTACCTGCTGCAAGACAGTTTTTTTAAAAGTATTTAAGAGTCTAAAGAGCAAAAATCTTCAAACCTGTCATCATCTATCATGCTATAAACTTAATTATATTTCTGCTAAGCCTGAACTGCACTAGACCCAAATTCAGTAAAGCATGTCAGTGAGTATATAAATACTACTGAGGTTTATGATGGAAACTGAGCAGCAGTAGCAAAAGGTTGTATTTGAAAGACTGACTCAATGCCAAATGAGTCCTGTCATGCACTTCAAAAAATGTAACAAATGATTGCTCTAATAATGAGAAACACTTTGTTTGCATGTCACGGAAGCTATTACTTCTCTGAACAGACAGTTCTGAGGCAGCAGCTGTTTTTTTGCTGGGTAATATAGTGGGCCAGGTATACTAGGGTTCACAAATCCCAATTCCATTCTGTGTTGGCACTCTCTGTCACATGCCAGCTTACTACAAGCAATACGCTTCCTGAAGTTGGGTCTATTTCTCCACTCCCAATACATTTAAAAGGGATATCCATATTATTCAGATGCTAAAATACGAATGGGTTTTGACTTTAAGTTTTAATGAGAACCAAATCATCACAAAACTTTCTTTACAATAACAGCAGTTAATTGTTTTAGATAGAGGTGTTACTGTGTTGTCAAGTTAATGATTCTTATATGCCATATAAAATAGTTCATTGTAAAATATGAACTCATTCCAAGCTTGGAAGGTCAGGTTTGAAAGTTAAACAGTAAGATTTTTCATAAGTCCCTGTAGGACACAGATATTCATTATAAACAAAATCTTTGGTAGTGTCAATATTACACCTAATTTGAAAGAAGCAAATTGTAAAATATTTTTATATTTAATTTTTTCATATCCAGAGAGAAGATATAATTAAATTAATTAAAGAGATATGTGGTAAGTACTCAGGAAATCTTTAATTTCAGATTCTATTTTTTCTTCATTACATTTACATTCTTCTCCTTTCCAAAAGGATACCAAGTCAAGTCATCATGATCTGTTTTTTTATTTTTCCTTTGCAGGTTGCGGTATTAAATGTAAGGAAATTCCTATGGAGCTTGTATTTGTGATTGACAGCTCTGAGAGTGTGGGACCAGAAAATTTTGAGATTATCAAAGACTTTGTAACTGCTTTAGTAGACAGAGTAACTGTAGGCAGAAATGCTACCAGAATTGGCCTTGTGTTATACAGTTTAGAAGTTCGGCTAGAATTTGGTCTCAGCAAGTATACAACTCAACAGGATGTTAAGCAAGCAATTAGAAAAATGCAATACATGGGAGAAGGCACTTACACAGGAACTGCTATCCGTAAAGCAACCCAGGAAGGATTTTTTGGTGCTCGAACAGGAGTACGAAAAGTAGCTATTGTGCTAACAGATGGCCAAGCAGACAAGAGAGAAGCTGTAAAACTAGATATTGTCGTTCGAGAGGCTCATGCAGCAAACATCGAAATGTATGCGATAGGAATTGTAAATACTTCAGATCCAACACAGGTTGAGTTTGTGCGTGAACTAAATCTGATTGCTTCAGATCCAGACAGAGAACACATGTATCTCATTGATGACTTTAATACCCTTCCAGGTGCGTTCATTGCAGTTTTATTCTGCATTGTATCTGATGCTTCTCAGAACGGGGCAGGGTGGGGGGAAGCATTATCTTTGTGGATATGTTATGTTTTGATGTTGATCAGGATTAGTTACAAGGTGCAAAACAATAGGAACCTAGAGATACAGATTCCCTTCTTTTAAGGAGTCACATTATAGGGCAATGATTCATCACGCCAATGGGGGATGTCACCTACAGTGTAGGAAAACAGCTGCTTAAACTAGCTTTCTAAGCTGAGTAAGCACTCATGCACTGTAAATATGCTGGACTGGAAACCAGAATCAAACCCACTGGGGTAAATTCTACTTATTCACTTCCATTGGGAAATAATCCATTTTCATTGGGTTATTCACATGAGCAAGGTAAGCAGTTATTTTCCCACTACCAACTAGTAGTTGTTACTAAGCTCAGATGAACACCTTTAAGTGACTTCATTGTATTTTGTACCATGTAGAGGACTTACAGGCTGGCAAATTTGTGACATAAAAGCCAATAGTCCAGAGAGCCTGGAATAATCTTCTTAGATGCATATAAAAAATCCAAAGGAGTACTGGATTACATGTGTATTATTTACATATATAAATAATCCAAATTAAAAAAATACATTTAATTTCTCAGCATGATGAGTTTTTTTACTTTTTTTTAAACAGCTCTGGAGTCCAAATTAGTCAATCAATTTTGTGAAGATGAACATGGTACCTTAATATACAACCGTAATGGAAATGGTGCAAGCATAAGTGGACCATCTTTCCATTCAGTATCTTCAAGTTCTTTACACTACATACTTCAGAACAACAATGTTAATAGACAATCACTTTCAGCACAGACACCTGGAGTATCTACAGTAGAAAATCCTCTGAGTCTTGGCAATCTTCCTCAACCATTAGTTCCGGTATGAAAATTCAGCAGGTTTTAATGAACTGAAGTTTTTTATATATATATATATATATCCTTCTCTGTTGCCTGATGTGATATGTAACTTTCCCCCTACTTTTCTACAGGACAGGTACTGTAATAGCTCCTTTAACTTGGTATGCTTGGAGCTGGTTGTTCCGAGTAAGATTTCTGATGTTGCATGCAGGCAGTTATCTAATGGCTATAATTTATTCTTGATACTGTTACAAGGATTATTATTCCTGTGTTTAATACAGTACTATTTGTGCCACTGTGTGAAACATAACATTATTAAAATGCAATTACACTGTAATAATTAAGTCTAAGAATAGTAATTAAACTCAATTGTAGTGTATATTTTTAAGTTTATAAATAAAATTCTGTAAAAGTCAACTACAAAAAAATATATATCCCAGGTTTAGGATTGACAACCCTCCTGGTAAACCAACCAGGTGAGGTTAAAATCCTGATTCTTAACACTGAAGTCAGAGTAAATGGGAAGGAAAAAACAGAAAACCTCTAAGTGATGAAGGGCTTGTTCCTTTTGAGACACTTCACAATATCTGAAAAGCAAAGAAAATCAAATGCTTATTTCAGACCAAAGTACCTCCTGTGGTAGTATATGAAGCCTATGAAGAGGAACAAGAGGAGGAGGAACAGTCATCCTTGCTAACAGTGGACACTAGAGGTATTTTTATCATCGTTCATTTCTTCATCTTCATTTTTGACTGATCAGAAAATCAATGTCTCATTCTGTTTCTTTTCACCTGCAGCTGTGGTACCATTATTGCCATCTAAACCATCATCATCAGATAAAGTGATGACATCATCTCTTTCAACTGCAGGGCTCACACCAAGACCAGGTTATAGATCATAACTAGTTTTTCATTTTGTTCCCTCTTATCCTGATACTAACTTTTCATAAGGCTTTAAATCAGAGTAATTTTGTTCCACTCTCTGAAGATTTCGTGAGCCCATGCTGTGGAAGAGAATCCATTTCAGGATTTTATAACAGATCTAGTTGCAGTTCTTGTCCAGCCTGTTCACCAGTTCTTGCCTTCCCCAATTCCAAATCCCACTGCTCCACTTACAGCAGAAGCAAGGTCAGCTACAACCTGAGACAGAGCTCATAAATGGCATCAAAAAGAGAACATAGTGCTAGCTGAGGTGGGCCAGTGAGCAGGTAATTCATCAGCCAAGAAGGGGCAGTCTATGGAGATGAGAGGCTTCATTAAAGACAGAAAAGATAATGATTTCAGAATTGCACAGAAAAAATAGATTTCTCCTTCAGAGGAGAAATAAGAAAAAGTGGTGTTTAGTCATTTGAAGGAAAGTATAGTAATTAGCTGACTGCTCAAAGGATTGATTCTTTTCATATGAAATGTCCAAATGTATTCTGTTCATCATTTGGGAGATTCACACTTTTGAGTTCCAGTAATAGTGTATTACGATGGGAGCAACAGAAGAGAGCAATAGAAACATGTTCCCATGCTTCCTGGCAACATGGACGTGACTATTATTCTGTCTCTGGCAATAACTTTTTTTTTTTTTTTAAAGTGTCAAGATACCAGTTGCCAAAGACAGAATATTGATGTCACAACATTAAACTTGAAGAAAAAGTATTTTCTATCTCATGGTTTCATTAAAGTGAGTGAGACTAGATTAGTATGTCACAGTCCTCTAATGTGTATCTGTAGGAATCATTAGACCAACAAGCTTTACATTCGAACTTAACTAGTATGTACATAATTACTACCATTGTATTAGATAAGCAGCACAAACATGTTACAAAAGAAAGACTAAAGTTTTGTATTCTTCTCACTATTCTAATGCCTCTTCCCCCACACCACAAAGAGAACTAATGTACTGAAGCAATGTACTGCAGAAGGATGATGGTCATACTTGTGGTTCGAAAATAGTAGATGAAACTAACTTACAGCTCTTTGGCTCACAATTTTGGGTTGTTCACAAGACTAGTTGCTGATAATTAGATTTCAAAAATTAGATTTCAAAATTATCAGATTCATATTGTTTGCTCTTCTTGTATTTGGAGCCGTAATACTATTATTTCTGGAGTTACCAGAACCATGCCAGTAAAGGAACAGTTTACTTGACCTACTAAGATGCACTTTTAATTTGCCTTCAATGCTAACATCTTTAGAAGTAAAAGTGAATCTTAAACTGCTGTATAACATTAGCAGAAAAAATAAAATAAAATCAGAGTTTAAAAATTAAAATCTATGCAATACAATTGACTTTTACAAACTGAATTGTTTCTGTTCCTTTTTTTCTTTATTTTAGAAAGTATCCTGGACCTCCGGTGCAAGTTAAGGCTGGATCAAGGGCCATGCCGTGTTTATATCATAAAATGGTATTATGATAAACAAGCCAATGCTTGTGCTCAGTTTTGGTATGGAGGCTGCGAGGGAAATGCAAACCGCTTTGAGAGTGAAGAGGAATGCAGAGAGGCTTGTGTATTTTTTTCTGGAGGTAGGAATTTCTCTCTACATTAATAATGAGCAAGTTGAAGCTATTGATTGTTTGGGTTTGTTATCAAGTATCCAGCATGGTATGTAAAACCAAACCCACTAATTTAAAGAATGCTAACATTATGAAGTCATATGCTCACTAATTAAAAAAAAGTCTACCTACGCAAGCTCACTTTCATTGTTTTTGCATATATTGTATGATGTAGTCCTTATGTAACAAAATAGCAATTTTTCAGCAGTATCGGGAGTACAAAATTTCCTTTTTACTAAGGATTAGTAAGACCAGTATAGCACTTGCCATAGTAATTGCCCTTCCTTCACCTAGATCTTTAAATACTACCACTGTACAATCACTAACTATACCTCATTTTAAATTATATATATGGCTTTCGAAAGCAATCTTTGGTCATTAAAATTATGTAATTTCTTTTCTCTCTGTTACAGAAATCTGATATTTGGCATGGATTCTGCAGTGAAGACTTCACTTTTTTTAAGCTAAAGTGTTCCCACAAATCCTATTTTAATATTTCAAGCATAAAATATCAATTTCCAAATTACATGCAGAGTACTACTCAGTACAGATAAATGCAGCAAATGCATCAACTTGTGGCCTACGTGCTCTCCGGGTCACAAGACAGGGAGGTGGCTCAGCTACCCCCCTTTCCCAACCACATCACAGTTACATTTAGCCCTTTTTTCTGTAAACTTTCCTCAGTTTCCATTAGCTAGCAAGATACATGACAAATGCAGTTAAAACACATCCACAGATTTATATGAGTGACTATACCAATAGCTGGCATCACTAAATTAAGTTAGTTCATGTGTAACATGGTCCTTGATGTGTTTCTCTTCTGAAAGCCAAGTCTAATCTTTAAACACATTTTAGTATTTTCATCTTTCTTAAAAACTTTTAAAACTTGTGTTCAAAACATCAAACGCAGCATAGAGTTTATTCTTTATTGCCCCTCACTGCCGTATTGCTTTTTACATTTATGTCTGCCTGTATACGATGTATTTCCTATTACTCGATTTACATACTTAAAAGCTTGTTTCTAATAAAACATTTCTGGTTTTACTGCCAGGACAGAGAATGGATAATAGTACCTTTACAGGACTAAAAACTCACCTCACAGCTAAATTACACTTATGGTGTAATGTGCTCCTGATGATGTAACTGGATTTCTGCCACAGCCCTTAACAAGACTGAACATCTCAGATCAGGCACTCCTGCATATGAAACCTGATGATCATTTTTGGCTGGGTTTGTGGTTTTTTTTCCTGAACAAATGGTAAGTTCAGCCTATCAACAAAAAATGGAATTTGGCCTCAAGCCAAACACCCGCTACCCTTCCTACCTGAAGAGCCCCCGGCCGCACTCCTGCCGGGGCCGCAGCAGAGCCCCCCCTGGGCGCGGCGGCACACCGCTCTTCCCGCCAGCGGGGTTTTGTACTTCATCGTGTTTGTACCACTTCCAGGTGGGTCAGAACGGGCTCCTCACCAATTCAGGGACCAGCTCCAGGGAGAGAACTGTCAATGGACAAGTTTCATCCTATGATTCGTACTTATTTAGAGTATTTTTTTTATTTGAAAGTGGTAGGATACTGCAATTAAAATTCAGCTAGATAAATTTTCAAGTTATTCCAAATTAAAAATATTATGATACATCCCATCCAGTTTAAAAAAAAAAAAAAA
>JAYKAV010003035.1:183275-198286 GCA_035582835.1 Phoebastria nigripes | reverse complement strand
AGTTACTCATGAATTAATTTTGTACTGATCACAGTAAATGATCAGTAAACAAAGCATCAGACAGGCAGCTAATTTTATTAAGTATACTTTAACCATATTAGTAAGTGACTTTTAAAAAGTTGTAATGGCAATCTAGAGTTAATTTGTTGTTTGGKTTTTTTTTTTAATATTGTCAGGACTAACGTACAAGTCATATATGTACATGCTGATCTACAGCACGGTGGACAGTATCAAGGAACTGAGCAGCTCATGAACCTCACGACGTCTTCATTTTTCAGACACACCAATATATGGTGAAACAACAATATTATTCTGCATTAATTTAGCAATGACATCTGCACTTTAATATAGACCATCTCAGCTAAGGATTTTAAAACAGTTCACAAACAATAAAAAATTAATTTCTCAATACCTGTGTAATGTAAAACATATGTTACAGCCATTTAAATGAGAAATAAAATCAGCAACTTTTTTCAGCAAATAAATTAAGTTGCACTCTTTTAAAATATGAATGTATACAAATCATCTAAAGGTGATCTGCAAAGACAGCCATGCCTCCCCTTCAATCTTTAGGGGAATACAGTCAACCAGTTACTATATATAGTCCAACCACTGGACTACAACTGAAAGCAAACAGGAGAAAAAAAAAAATCACATTGCTAAAAGCAAAAGGCTTCACTTACCTTTCTCTCCATCTGAAATAAGATCTCTTTCTCCCTTTTGAACAACTGTCAAATTCCCCATGGCTTGGCTGAGTCTTAATACACATCCATGATGATCACTACTGTCTACGGGGTCTCTAAGCTACAACACAAGAATTCCATACACAGTACATATTTTGCTACTAGAACAACATCTCTAACACATGCTACTTCAGCATATGTTTGGGGGGGAAGCATCAACATCAGTCTTTCCAAGTATTTTTATTCTATACCCACTGCAGTGCCAAAAAATGCATAAGAAAGAGTYGTCTTTAAAAAAGAGCTCTGTTTAAGAATATGCATTGTTGTAGCAATTATCCCATGGAATAAAAACCCAGAAGAATGCTTCTCTCGCACATAAGAAACAGCACATAATGTTTAACCCAGTAATAAGTTGTTTATTTTCAAAGACTAAAAGACTAAATTTACACGTACTTAAATATCAAAAAGGAAAACGGCTCACCATGGCTTCATACAGTCTACTAAACTCCATGTAGTTTGGAGTAAGAATAGCTCGCTGGTAGCCTTGAATAAGAGAAGGCTGTTGGGAAATGAGCCACAGTCCATCCTGCAAAAAACAGTAAGAAGAACATTTACTGAATAGATTCTTAAATGTCAGACCACTGACTGAATCAAGAAAATACTTACAGCATCAATAATGATAGGAATTCCTTTGACTTTTGATTTTTCTATAATACCCTGCAAAAAAATGCACATAAGTTTAAGATGCTTGCTAATTTAAATCTCGTAAGATGTGAAACAAATTCATACAATAAATCTGATCATGTAAGTTRTTTTTACAAAATAAGATACCAAAAAAAATCTGTTATATTCTGCAAAGTAATATAAGACATTTTCGTATCAACTGGTGATTTTACAGTTACATTTTTCTCTCTCTGGTTCAAGCATAAGCAGTGTCAACAGGGTTTCCGTAACTGGTGCCTTGGGTTGATATGCAAACAAGCAAGGAATCTAACTCACTCTCCCTGCTGTAGGAGGCATGCAATCACAGAATCATAGAACAGTTTGGGTTGGAAGGGATCTTTAAAGGTCATCTAGTCCAAGCCCCCCTGCAACAAGCAAGGAAATCTTCAACTAGATCAGGTTGCTCAGAGCCCTGTCCAACCTGACCTTGAATGTTTCCAGGGATGGGGCATCTACTGTCAACACAAGTCGCACGTAGTAAACATACACCTCCAATTTAAAAAAAAAAAAAAAACCACAACAAAAACAAAAGCCACAGGACTTAAAGCTGTAATTTACCGAGTAAGCGAGGGTTTCACAGGTTTTAGGTCTATCGACTGTACAGGGGTTTGGTTTGACGATCGCCCACGGCAATATAGATGTCACCTTGTACCAGACAAAACCAAGACAGGAGGAAAAGCTGCAACTACTACATGTTCCAACGACTCGGAGCACCCTGCTCTCCCTCACAAAACGTTCACAAACGCCAGGCCGTCGGCGTTGCTAAGGCTATACAACCACGACACCAGGCCGGCCACAAGGCACGACGGCCAGAGGGGGGAAGGCGCCGAGCGTGCCCAGCCAGCGAACAGGCACCCCMGTGCCACCCGCGGCCGCTACTGCAGCCCAGCCGGGGGCGGGGCTAGGGCAGGCGGTAGAGCGGGCGGCCCCCCCACGTGCAGCACCGCAGCCAATCCCGATCGCTGCGGGAGGGCGCGACACCACCCCCGTTGCCACGGCGGCACGCGGACCCGCCAGAGGGAGCGGCGCGCCGCGTCGGCAGCCATGAGCGCGGTGTTGGACGTGCTGTGGGAGGACAGAGATGTCCGCTTCGACATCTCCCCGCAGTGAGTGTCGTCGCCCTGCTCTCCCCTTACAGTAGGGCTTTCGGGCCCGTCCGGTGTCTGTCAGTAGGCTGAGCGCGGCCGCCATTAATGGCGCGGTGCATGCTGGGAGTCTTCCCAGTGTGGCGGCGCGGGAGGGGAGTGTGTTTTCCTGGCGGGGCGGGAAAAGCCTTGTGTGGCCGTTGAGACTCAGGCGGGCAGGCTGGGGAGTTTTCGGTAGGTGGAGTCTAGTCACCGTTTCCAATCTATGAAAGAAAAAAAAAAAAAAAAGAAAAGATTGCACACTGGAGGACGGAGGGAAGGGTGTTCTTTTCCCAGCCGCCTGTAGCGTTACCTGGCGCTGAGAAGTAAAAACAAACTTAAGGTGTGTGTCTGAGGGGACGGTGCCAGTCACTGGTAACAAAGACTCGGTGTCCCTGCCGTGGTGTTGGCAGCCTGAGCTCACGGAGACGGGCAGCGGCTGTGCAGCCTCTGAGGGGCCAGAGCTGAAGGGTTGTCACGGACATCCTCGTGGAGGCAGTGCTTCCTCACTCCTGTGGGCCTTCACCTCTGATGAGCTGTCAGCCTTATCTGACACGTAAAATTTCTGCTCTGGTTTCTGTGGCAAAACCCTGCATAGCTTTTGTAATATGGAGCTACAAATTAGCAGCTAGTTGGTGATGATTTTGGGGGTGGAGGCTGAAAGTATACTATCATGCTTCATCTCCCTTCTACTCATTTGACCCTACTGAGAACACCCCTTGTCCCTCGGGTGTGCTGCCTGCAGTAATTTTAGAAACATTAAATTGTGTCTTGGATGTTTAGGCAGTTCTGTCTTACTTTCTTGTAGAATTGTCACGTAGACAGAGCCTGCTTCCATATTGTTTAATGCTAATGTTACTATTCTTGCTACCTCCTGTCTAATATCTTTTGTGCTGTTCTGGTGATGTATTGTTGAGTCCGTACCTAGTGTCTCGATCCTGATCTCCAGTAGTATCTCATGGAATTCCCCTCCTGATAATGCATTTTGTTCCTGTCATGCCAATACACTGAATTGGCTGCTTTACACAATACAATTAAAACACAGCAAAATTTCACACTACATCTGTTGTTATGTAATTAAGTGGTTAGACCAGTTAAATCAAGCAAAATAATAAAAAAAACAAAACCCAAACCGCGCCCTTTGTGGAAAATTTAGCAGAGCATTTCACATGTCGGTATACCTCTGATATTTCCTTTGCTGGCATCTATTCTTTCCTGAGCCTCGCTCCACTCCTTGTGACCTAAGAGTACAGCAAGAGGCAACAAACTCTATCCATTAAAAATCATGTGAATGCAACTTTTTGCTTTTCCCTCCCATTTTCACACACTTTCTCCCTATTTTGGCGTATAGTTTGCTTGGTCACACTTGCTACATAATTATTTATTTACGGTTATAATTTAATAATAAAGGTATTAATATTTTTCATATGCCAGATGTAGTGATAACAATTTCAGGTATATAATGTTGATTTGTGTGTATGTGTACATATGTGGATTTTTCATTGTATGATGCACTAAGCAAAAAAAGGAGAAAGGAAAGCAAAGTGGGGAAGTAGAAATGGCCTTCTTTTGGAGGATAAAGCTAATCTATTTTTCATTAGGTAATTTTTTTTCTTCTTTTTTTTCTTTTAGACAAATGAAAATGAGACCTGGAGAGGTCCTTATAGACTGCTTAGAGTCTGTTGAAGATACCAAAGGAAACAATGGAGACAGAGGTAACTGCATACTCGGGGAAATTGTAAACTTTCTAATATTTAACCTGTGTAGGTTCATGAAAGCCCTGTCTGGTTTCCACTGAACTCGGTATCAATGGTCTGTTGCAGAAAACAGATCCTGCCTGTTTCACAGATCTGTCTCCCCTTGGAGTATTGTCAAATAGGATCTCTTGTTCAGAGTTATAGGAGGGTGATAATCTTGTCTCAGAATTTGTTTAGAATTGAAGACCTTGTAAGAATAGTCCATTTGTAAACATTGTGGTGATCTTTTGCTGTAATCCTGTTTAATGCTTAGTTTTTCCTAACCTGGTTTAAACTGAATCAGTAAGGAATATATATATAGTGTGCAAGGGCATGAAGCTGCCAGCATGCTAAGATGACTCTTCCTGGGGTTGGATGTGCTGCTGTACAGGGTACAGAATCGAATAAATTTGCATGTGACATAAAGGGGTGAGGTTATTCATGAAGACAGCTGCGATAGTTAACCCACTGCCTTCCCCTTCTCCTCCCCAGAGCAGTCCTGCACTGATTGTGTCTCCGCATTTTTACCATAAGCAGGGGGATGTGAAATCAGTAACTGTTCTTGGTTTGGTTTTGAGGAATGCTGGTATATATTAGAGGTTGTTTCATCTGTTCCTTGCTGGATTTTCTCTCCTAGCATTCAAAAAAAAAGTGTTTAGTGATTTTTCTGCTGGGGTGTCCTGTGCTTTTTTCGTCTTTTTCCTATCAAGGGGAAGGAATATTCTGGTGTTTCAAAATTAGAGGTAAATATGTACCACTGAATGGAACATTTAATTTAATGGAAGTTATTCAGATTAAAAATATCTACACTCTTTATTTCCAGGTAGACTGCTTGTGACAAATTTGCGGATTATTTGGCGCTCATTGTCATTGCCCAGAGTCAATCTCTGTAAGTATCATCTCCTGTTAAACAACTGCAAATTTTGTGTTTCCTTTGTGGTGGCATGCTATTCTTTCACGGTAGTATTGATTACAGTACAGAATAGTAAAGTATAGTTCTGTTGCTCTGTAAAGTCTGAAATAATCTGTTACTAATGAATGTTTGTAATATAGGAACTGTTATAATAATTCATAGCAAAGTATTAATATTCAATGTTAATTTCTCAGAACAGAAGTGGAAGAGTACTTCAGACGTATTTTTCATTTGGCCTATGTGGGATTCATTTGTTTTTCTAGAAAGAAACAAAAGTTTAAGTTTCTTCACACCTTGCTTTACTTGTACTTCGTTGCCACCTGTTTATTCACATTCTGTATTGTCCTACAGTTTTTATTCCCCACAGGTACCTGCCTTTCCAAATTTACTATTGTAAGCTCTGAATAAGCTTCTAATTTTAACTGTATGAGTAGCTAGCAGGGCTAGTCATATTTCATTTAATTTGCTGAAGCAGGGGCAGGATGCGCTTATTTTGTACCCAAATTATTTCCAGTGCTCAGTTCCCAATAGGCAGTCAATCCTGAAAATCTGTATTCTGTTCATAATGTATATAAACTTATGCCCTCTGCCTGCTTGCTCTTCTGCGTTTGCTATCTCATACATGCACACACATACAAGTGCACGCACACACACTGCTACTTTTATATGTATTTATAAAATTTTAAAAAAATTGTTTGCTTGTGTATTTAAGTTTTAGAATAGACCTTTTTAGAAGAGACCCTAAAGAAACTTATGGAGTAGTTCAGCCCTATAGAAGCTCAAGGAAGTCTAACCTATGGCTTCTAGAGTTTAAAATACTCTCTAGCTTTCAAGATAATGCATTATTTCTTACATTAAGGGAATATATAGACAAAAAAAATATTTTATTGGATGCCATTTTTGACTATTGCTGTTTCTTTTAGTTTTAGAAAATTTCACATAAGCATCCTAGGAAATAGTCTTTTTCTGGCATTTTCATAAGTATTAATTCCTTAAAGACTGAATATTCTTGTCTACATAACTGCTGCCACATCTGAGCTTTTGGAGAAGCAGAATCTTCCCAAAGCAAATTCTAGTTCTCCTTTGAATTTTTTTTTTTTTTTTTTTTTTTTTTACCTGGCTGTGCTGCTGTTGGTATCAGTAGCAGGATTGTCATTGACATTCAGATTTAGCCCAGCACCATTTTAGTGCATCTGTTTGTTTTAGGCAGAATGGGTGGGATTGTTTCTATTTTTATTTTGTATCAGAGCACTACTGTAGAAGAGGCAAAGTGAAATTTATAACTGTTTTTTCCTCTTCTTTTTGTTTCTTCTCCACTTACGCTTTCCATTTCGCTGCTTTTTTTCTTTGTCATCTCCTTAGCTCTTCTTCTACAAAGTATTACATTGATGTAGAAAGTTTTATTTATAAGGGTAAAATTTACAGGCAACATCATGATGAAACAGACCTTCTTGAGGCAACAGTCAAATGCTGAAACAAGGAAATTCTGATTAGATATTAGGAGAAAAACGTACACAATGATGACAGTCAAACAGTGGAACAGGCTCCCAGAGTGGTTGTGGAATCTCCTTTGGAAATATTCACAACTCAGTTGGACAGTACCCTGAGCAGCCAGATGGAGTCGGTCCTGCTTTGAGAAGAGCATTGGACCAGACAACCTCCCCAGGTCCTTTCCAGCTTAAATTAGTCTTTGATTTTGTGATGAGGGCCCAGACCATTAACCACAATGTGTAATTCTCACAAATAGCATCCAAAGCTGTGCTACAAAATTCAATATTGTACTTTGTAACTTTGACTATTATTTTTTCTTGTTCTCAAAACTGTTCTTTTTTTTTTTTCCTCCCCTAACTTTTAGCTGTTGGTTACAACTGCATTATAAATATAACTACAAGAACTGCCAACTCAGTAAGTTTCAAAAAATACTTTTTAAAATAATAAAAGAAGCTGTCATTCATTGTTTGTAGTTATTGCACTATATCAACAACAATCTGAAAGTTTACTTGCAAGAACAGTAATAGAATAATAATGGAAGTTTAGTTTTAAAAGTTGAGAGAGTTCTACATTTCTATAGGAGTGTGTTTTTAGTCAGTTTCCTAAGGCAGTAAAACTCATGTAATCACACTGTTTGGTGATTCTTCTCCCCTCTAGGTAAGTCAAGCACATGTTGGCTCATTGTGTCTAAATTTAACAAAGGTCTAGAGAGGCACTAATTTCGTGCAAGAAAGCTCTCAAATACATAGCCTGAATTACATGCAACTGTGAAGCCATTTGTTTGGCTTGCAGCAAAGAACTAGCAGGGAGATTATGTAGGTTCCTGGGGCAGCCACATGGTAACAAAGCCAAAAATACTGTTTCAGTCGTGATATTGAAAATGTATAGCAGGCAGGCTTCAGTAGTTCCACTGTTGATGGAACTGCTAGTTTATCCAAAAAACCTGAGTTCAGTTGAAGACAGCAGTAGGTCAGTGGTAGAATCAGGATTGCACCTTCAGATATACTATTTAGAAGAATTTAGAAAATATGTCAAGATTATTTATTGCCTGTACAGTCAAGCTACTCTATTGTTAAAATGTTAAATTTCATTTTTTCCTTACAGAAATTACGAGGGCAGACAGAAGCTCTGTATATATTGACTAAATGTAACAATACACGGTTTGAGTTCATATTTACCAATGTTGTCCCCGGGAGTCCCAGACTCTTCACTTCAGTTATTGCTGTACACAGGTAGCATACTTAAAATAGTGTTTGTTCATTTACAAAATTCAATGAATCAAATATGTGGGATTACTACTGCTGATGGGCCGAGTATATAACTGCCCATATTTAACATTCAGAAAACTTTCCCAAAAGAGGAGAACACAATCTCTGGAAGGAAGGGAGAGAATGATCCCGAATTCTAGTAAACTGTGTGTAATGAAAATTAATGTGTATTAATACCAGTCATTGATGACAGTTTATACACCTTGTGTGTATAAACTATCTGAACAAATAAAAGTACAAAAGAGCTAATTTCAGTGTGCATTTTCTATCTATAATTTCTGTCTCTAATCATTTCCCATAATTTTKGACCATGTAATGGAAATGAAGAGTTAAATCCTGGTCAAAACTCTAATTGACTACAAAACAGCGGATGTTTCCCACCTAAAGATAAGTGACCTGAATGAATGTGTGCATAATACATTACCATAGGCTTCTAGTTAAGAGCTATGGAATGCTGACTTACGTGTATTGGATGTTTGTGACTTAACCGGCACTGAAAAATAAAGGATTCTTGATGTCCATACTATGTATAACATGGGACCCAGAAGACTTATGCTTTGCAGTAGAGCCTGGGAGATGACTATCTTAAGGAAAAGAAAGAAATAGTATAGACATGAACAATACAGGAGATCAAAACAGATGTCAAAAAAATCCTTTTAAGTTTAGAGATAACTTCATTAAGGAAAGCTGAAATATAGTGGTTTACATTGATGAAGTTTTAATAGTACTCTCATTTTTGTGCAGCATGGTGATAAGAAAAGTTGAAAATGTACATTTCATATTGGTGCTAAAACAAACAGTAAAGATAATAGAAAACACTGAAATGGTAACGTGTATTTTTTATTTTTTGCAGAGCTTATGAAACTTCTAAAATGTATCGTGATCTGAAGCTGAGAAGTGCATTGATTCAAAACAAGCAACTGAGATTATTACCACAAGAACAAATATATGATAAAATCAATGGAGTTTGGAATTTATCGAGTGACCAGGTATAGTGAAAAATAAGACTACGTTGACTACAGCAAAGTTAAAATGTTTTGGCTTTCATCTAGCAATTGTACTACTATAGTTTTGTAACCTCAGAGGAATTACCCTTAATTCAGTTCATCAGCTGATGCATGCAGAGAAGCTGATCCCATATATTTGCTAATCAGTACAACAAAGTCTCTTTTTGGCAACCTGAAGTCTGCATGACTCAGCTAATATGCAAGGAACTAGATACACAGTTCCCGTTAAAAAGATATATTTATGCGTCTAAAGCTCTGTATCATCCTGAAAGACAATCATGTTGTTTCCAAAGTGCTCTGCTGAATATTTGTACGTTTATGAGCAGCTTTGATTACAGTGTAAGACTATATTGTCTTTTGATTACTGGAAATTGAAAATACTGTAATAGGAATCTATGTCTTAAAACATGGAAAAATGAAGACTTTAAGGAAAAAATAGAAAACATTTCTATTATTTTACAGGGCATTAGTAGCAAGTGTTTCCCAGAGCTGTGAAACAAAATGGGAGCTGTTATTTCTGTCTGTGCAATTTTAGTCCAGAATGGAAATAGGATCCATCCTGACAAGCTAAAAAGTTCTTTCCTCTACGTTCCCTTGGCACACATCTCCACAATTGCCTAAGTTTAACCCACATGCCATTATACTTACGCTATATGCCAATTCCAGATCTGTACAGTTAAGAACACTGTCAGATGCTTCATGTACTCCCATGAGGTCTGCTGTGCTGTGATTTGATCCTGCTTTGCTGCAGTAATAGGTACTCCCAGCTATTTTCACCACTCGTGTGCTGTATCCTTTAAAGATTGGATCTTGCTTCCTTGCAATCAATAGAAGCATTTTGACTGGTTTTGGTGGGAAAGTGTCAGGATTTTATTGAATTAAATATGAAGCTGTATCCTGGTTGTGTTTAAATGGATAGCAGTAATCATCATGTTTGGAAAAAAGGCTCTATACTTCAAAGCAGTTCTAACATACCTTTTCTTTAATAGGGAAATTTGGGAACTTTTTTTATTACTAATGTGAGAATAGTTTGGCATGCAAATATGAATGACAGCTTTAATGTCAGCATACCATATCTACAAATTGTAAGTATCTTAGAACAACCTTCAAAATGAAATGGCATAAGTTCAAGTCTTCAGTTAAAACTTCCAGCTCACCAAAATTAGTATTTCATGTCCCACAGTCAGGGAGGAATTTAGTCTTACCAGCATCAACCACAGGGTAGATTTTTTTTTTTTTTTTTTCTCCGTCCGGATTAATTGTGGGCTTTCATGGGCAGATGATTGAAAATGGCTTGTATTTCCAATTTTCAAACTATTTACTATGATGCTTCATGCCACCTACATACACTGGGATTAATGATCTGTGAACCTGATGTTCAGAAATGAATTGTTACCACTGTTACCACTTCTGATAAAAACACTTTTCTCTGAGGTTCAGGGGTTCAGATTTGTAATGGTAAATGGGAGGGAATGCTGGTAGCCAAGCTTCCAGAACCAGTAATTGTAATTAGTACAGTGAGGGGAAAAAAAAAAAAGATAAAGCAGATTTTTATCAAGTAATTCCAAAATTTTTAACAAACAGTTTTTACCTCTTTACCATTAGCGTTCAATAAAAATAAGAGACTCAAAGTTTGGCTTGGCGCTTGTGATAGAGAGTTCTCAGCAGGTAAGAAGCTTTAATAGCCTTCTTTCATTGGTTACATTTTTATATATAATAGTTCTCTAATTCTGAAATGTTACAGGGCTGCTTTTAAGGTACTTAGAGCGTTCCTTCTGTGTGGCCTTTTAAACACAACTTTAAAAAAGTCCTCTTCGCACTGCTTAAAATGTTTGTATGTTAAGGTCAATATGGCTATTGTGAGTTATGGTTTATCTAAGTGAAGCAACAGTAGGCCAGCATGACTAGTTAAAATAAAGTAAAATAACTTAAAAACAGTGTCTTCTGACAGGTTATCTTTGGGATCTAATTACTTCTGTATTTAATTAAGACCACTATTTTTAATCTTTTTCACTTGTGTATCTGTTTTGCTGTAAGAGACAAAATTATTCTTCTTCAATTTGACCTTAATCAGAAATGCTTTTAGTGGTGATTTTTTTTTTTTTTAAGTTCAACTAACTTTATTTACTGTATCTGAAAGCTTCTTTAATAACAACATCAAGATCTAACAGACTAAACATTTGCTGTGTAGCTAGGAATAAATCATTAGTATCACTTCTGAGTTTCTCCCACCCTTGTTTGCTTTTGTTTTTCTGTGTAAGAAGTTTGTTCCCCATTTATATAATGGGCTAACAGTTAACAGCTTATTTACCTCATAAAGAAACATTGTCATTGTTTTTATTTCACCCATGGTTTAAGTGGCAGAATGAAAATAAGATAATACCAAAATACAGATAATGTTCTATCAGCAAACTGAAATTTGCTATCATTAAACTGCAAATCCCTATCAAGGGGAAAAAGTTGTTTAAATAATAAGCAAGACTAATAAATATATGTCTTCTTTTTTCTCTGTTATATAGAGTGGAGGATATGTACTTGGTTTTAAAATAGACCCTGTGGAGAAATTACAGGAAGCAGTGAAAGAAATTAATTCACTTCACAGAGTTTATTCAGCTAACCCTATATTTGGAGTGGATTATGAAATGGAAGAAAAGGTACTCCGCTCATTTATTTTAAATTAGATACAATATTGTGTTAACAGCAGTAATAAAAATATATTAAACATATTAGATATGTGGATTTACTTACTTCATTGTTTTAATTTGCAGCCTCAACCTCTTGAAGACCTAACAGTGGAGCAGGTTCAAGATGATGTGGAAATAGAATCTGATGAACATACAGATGCTTTTGTGGTAAGCTACTCCACAGAAAACTAAAAAATAAAATAATTCTTGTTTCATTATTCAAATGTAAGCAATGTACAGCTGTAAACCACTATTAAAGATAAGCTACAACTGAGCTTTCTATATTTAAAACACACCTACATGCCTTTTATTCAAAATCGTGTTTACTACAGGAATTTATTCCTGTGTATGGATTTTAACTTAAGAACAAACTATTATTCAAAATAAATAGTAGTAGATATTTAAAGTAATAGTTATATGTAGTTTCTCAACACATTAAGATCAGGAATAGCTTGAAAACCAGCAGTACAATATATTCAAATACATTATATTAAAACAAGTCTACCTTCTCTTGGAGGAGATTAATAGATGGTGATATCTGTATGCTCAACATTCATCTAAGATTCAAACTTGAAAGATTTTTAGAAAGGCAGCAATAATTTTGAGTCACTCCTGACAACCTTTGCACTCCTGACAATACCAGTTAGAAAACTGTATTAGTATCTGTCTCCCAGTATTTCAGGAAAATTTACTTTTAAATGCATTAGGTTGCTTGATGACCTTCTTTCTAGGAATTTCCAAATTTACTGTGCAACTCAGTAACACCTGACTGCATGATTGACTGCACAAGTAGACTGCACATGTTTTCAAGTGCTAGCCTTGACATATTGACAATTGACATGTTTTCTTAATTCATCTCTGAAATTTGGTAAATTAGCAGTGCTAGCACCAATCTTCTTTCCACCTTCTTTTCTTTTGCTATCATTTACTGATGCAGATAAGCTCTTTTCTCTTCCTTTCCTTCCTTTTTCCTCACTTTCTGCCTTTTTTTCGTTTCATTTTTGCATAATTTTATTCAGTCTTCAACATAGTTGAAGACCTACCTTTTCCTTAAAGGTAGATTCTGTTTGCTCTATTGGTGCCTTTGTCACCTGGATTAAACAACTGTACTTTGCATATTCTAAAACAAAACCTGGAAGCTGTAAATGATTAAAAGGTGGTGGCTATAGGAGACATAGATCATCCAGGACCCAAGGAGTGGCTCCACACCAATATTCCATGACACTTGATAACTGCGATGCTGTTCTGTAGAGTCTTGTATAGCTTGAGATCCAGCTGAGCAGGAAGATGCTTTCTTTGCTGCCCCTCACTATTTATAGGGGCAGCTGAAGCAATATCAGGCTTTTCTTGGTAAATATGAAGATGTAGAGCCTGCTGGTCCAGAGACTTCTAGAGCTGTGGATATTTTCAGAGATCTGATTTCCTGAAGAGTTTGAGCCTTAATTTCCATACACACAGAATGGGAAAGATTGTATCTCTTTCCCAGATCTCTGTCTGAGAGTAGAAAAATTTGGTTAATTGTTCTGTTACTCTGTGTTCATTTCTTAGATTATGATGTTAACTGAATTTTGATATTACTTACACATTTTAAGTTAGCTTTTGAAACTGAATAATAAATGCTGCTGCACATGAGGCAGAAAATGCCAGGATGCTGTCAGTTTGCCTTCATATTAACATTTTATTCCCTATAAAGTATTTCTCAGTGTAGCGAATGTAATATGAAAATTTTACCATTTAAAAATCTTTGTTTATTATGATGGAAAATTCAAAGATTGGTATTTAATGAAAAATAACATAATCACCAACTCCTGTTAGAACCCTTTTGTAAATTATTTCAACATAGAAAAAACTCTGATGTTGTTTACAAAACAAAAATAAAAATCATACAGACTGGTTTGGTGAAGAAAACTTACCGAATACAGTTTTGACCCCAAGGAATTATTAGCAGATTTGGTTTTAGACTCCCCCCCCCCCCCCAAGGTTGCGAGTTCTTTTTTCTTTCTTTTGCAGGCTTATTTTGCTGATGAAAACAAGGTAAGAACATCTTTTTTCATACTGTCAAATTCATGTTGTTAAAATGGGATAATAAAATTTAAAAGTACCTTCTGCTTTATTTTATTTTCTCTCATATCTCATGCATTCAAACAAGCAACATGATCGGGAGCCTGTTTTTTCGGAAGAACTAGGACTTGCAATAGAGAAGCTAAAGGACGGATTCACACTCCAGGGACTCTGGGAAGTAATGACCTGATTTAGATTGGCACACGTTTGTTTCCTAAGCAAGGAAAGACTCTCAGTTCTTACTGGGCTTGTGAGATCTGTAGAAGATAACTTAGAAATACCAGAGTAGCAGAGAAAGAACATACCAAAGCTAAAGAGCGGGCAAATACTAGATAATATGCCCTCAGGCTATGTCGTAAGGGAAAGATTATTCAAAACCCTCGTATGTGTAAAAGCTTTGTATTTATTATGTTCTTGCTGTAAGTAGTGGGAGGACAACCAATATCTAATCTGAGAAGGGGTGGGGCCCCAGCTGCTGGTGAAAGCCAGTCACGTGTTCCACAAGCCCCAGCAGTCCCGCCCTTCCTCTGGTCACATGATGGATCTGAGAAGTGTCCCCTCTTTTCCTGTCAGGTTATAAGGACCTGGAAGTCCCTTCCCAATACGTGCATGGCAGCTGCCATTTTATTTCAGCCACCATTATATAAAATGTCATACCCTGTGTTTTCATACTGCTTTGTGATTGGCTGACTGTGTGTTTTGACACACTTGTACCCCAGGTGTTTTCAGGCGTGTGATTGGCAGGACCAGTGACCCCATCCTGCTTCCCCCAGAAGGTTGTCAGAGCAGGAAGCCCCCTCCTCTAAGAACACAGGGTCCGCCATGGTGTTTCAGCCACCATTTTATGGCAGGTAGCCACCATTTTTTTTACAACTTCATGACCCATGTGTTTACATACTGCCCTGTGATTGGCTGCCAGGACCAGCCACCGCCTACCATTTTACCTGGAAGTATGTCAGAAAAGGAAGCCTCCTCTTCCTACATACATGGAGACCACCATTTGAGATAGGGCAGTGTGTGGGTTATAGTTTGATGCTCAGTTTAAAGTATTCATGTATTTATACACAGTGATGTACTTTGCCATAATGATTATATCTAAATCAAATTTCCATAACTTGCTTAATGTTGTGCAAAGTAGAAATATCAGCATATGCAGAACATTTTGTATCTATGCATATTGGCTGTGTCATTACAGCGGTGCTGTGTTACTGAGAACTTTGACTGTTCCAAATATTAGTTTTCTCTCATAATTTTGTTAAATGTTCAGCATATATCATTCCAGGTACTTAATTGTAATCCAGATATCCTCATACAGTTGTGG
>JAYKAV010003035.1:149478-182714 GCA_035582835.1 Phoebastria nigripes | reverse complement strand
GAATGATCTAGAAAAAAGTGCACTCACAAATAGCTTCTGTGTCTGAGTCATTAGACCTTTATGATGTTATGTGTTAGAGAGAAATGAGTCATTTATTGTTTAAAGGAAGATGCAGCTGTTACGTTTTCTAGTGAGATAAGACCTCTGCGCTATTTTCTATAAGTAGAAAAAGTCAAACAAGCTCTCCTCTCAGCTGTTGTTTTAGCAGCTGTCTGTTATAGTAAAGTAACTGTGGTGTGAATATAATTGTGGTGTTTGTAGACAATCTTTCAAGGTATATATTTTAATGAAATACTACCTATATTGAAAAGCAATCATGATTTCAATAAACTTTGATAATGTTATACCTCGTTGTAGATCTTGCATTCAAATAGTTGTGTTTTGATCCTGTTTTATTACATTCAAAGAACATTTTACCATATGAGTAAAAAGCATTCTCTGTATGGGCAAAATACAGTCCTTCATCAAGGTACATTAAACAACTTAAAATTTCAAATTTATTTTGGATCTGTGTTACCACCTTTAATAAAAATCTAAATGTTTGCAGTCTAAATTGTGAAACCTTCAACATATGCATAATTGTTCTAAATTCACATTCACTTTTCAAACTACTTCTCTGATTTGGGGCTTTTTTAGTTTAAATTCAGAATTTTTTTAGGGTTTTTAAATTACACATCCATTAAATAATGTTAATATGGTGGATTACATGTTTTTCATTCTCTGTTCTACCTTTCCTATGTACTGTTTTCGTTTCAGTTTAACAGCAGTTAACACCATTTCTAGTACAGTCGAATTTAAAAGGATTGATAATGTCTACAGATTATCTGAAATGAAGAATGGTGTTTATTAAGGGGGGGTGGGGACTCAATTTTAAATTATTTTTAAAAGCAGAACTTTAATGTATATTTTATGTCTAAACAGTAGGGTTTTGTTTACAAATAAATAACAACCAAATGGATATTAAGAAGCAGCTCAAAATTAATTTCAAAGTCTTACTGTCAATATCTGAAAAGACTGCAGATGTGATAAGGGTGTGTAAAAAAAAAAAAAAATAATCTTAGAGCATAGATAATTGATGCAAAGTTCTGGAGTTTTTTAATATCCTTATGACTGCAGCAATGAGATGCATTAAGCAACTCTGAAAAAGTGAACAGTAGTTGCAGCTAACAACTTGATTAATAATATTTCTATTTCAGAATATTTGGTAACATGTATATTTACAATCTTGCTCATAGCTGTCTCACTGAGGGTCAGATTCTGCTGTCCTTACTCATGTCAAATAATTTCTTGCATTGCACGTAGTCTCATTGATTCAACGTGAAGAACGATGGCAAAACCTCACCATAGTGACTAAAAGCAACAGTTGCTTCTTTCAGTCTTTGACAGCTGCGAGAGCAACTCTTTTTTTCCAAACCATCCATCCTAAATTCCAACCTGTAAGAGTATGTACCTATATTTAGCTAGCACGATTAAGTTGCTGAGGCTTCAGGCAGGGCAAAGCACATTGGTCTGCCTTTTTTACAGACAGACCTTTGGGCAGACAACAGCTAAAGCTTTCTGCTCCCTCCCCTTTCCCAAGTATTTGCGAAATGGATTCCCAGAGGGAACTCACTGAAGAGCTCAGACTTTACCAATCCACCCTTCTTCAGGATGGCCTCAAGGAACTCCTCGAAGAGAAAAAGTTTATAGATTGCTCTCTAAAAGCTGGTGAGAGAAGCCTGCCTTGCCACAGATTGATTCTGTCAGCATGTAGCCCTTATTTTCGTGAGTATTTCTTATCCGAGCAAAATGAAGAGAAAAAGAAGGAGGTAGTTCTAGATAATGTTGACCCCAACATCCTGGATATGATTGTCAAATACCTTTATTCAGCAAGTATTGATCTTAAYGATTCTAACGTGCAAGATATTTTTGCTTTGGCCAGTCGCTTTCAGATCCCTTCTGTATTCACTGTGTGCGTCTCCTATCTTCAGAAGAGGCTTGCTGTTGGTAACTGCCTCGCCATCCTTCGATTAGGTGTTCTGCTTGATTGCCCAAGACTTGCATTTTCTGCCCGTGATTTTGTTTCAGATCATTTTGTGCAGATCTGCAAAGAAGAGGACTTCATGCAGCTTGCCCCACATGAACTTGTCTCAGTTATTTCACCTGACAGCTTAAACGTAGAGAAGGAAGAACTGGTATTTGAAGCAGTAATGAGATGGGTCCGAACCGACAAGGAGAACAGAGTAAAGAGCCTGGGGGAAATTTTTGACTGCATACGTTTTCGTCTTATGCCAGAAAAATATTTCAAAGAACATGTTGAGAAGGATGATATAATTAAAAGCAACTCAGACCTTCAGAAAAAAGTAAAGATTGTGAAGGATGCTTTTGCTGGAAAACTGCCTGACTCTAGCAAAACTACAGAGAAGTCAACCAAAGGGGAGGTGAATGGCGATGTAGGAGATGAAGATTTACTGCCTGGCTACCTAAATGACCTTCCCAGGCATGGCATGTTTGTCAAAGACCTAATTCTTCTGGTTAATGACACTGCTGCAGTAGCTTATGATCCTCTTGAAAACGAATGCTACCTAGCAGCCCTGGCAGAACAGATTCCCAGAAATCATTCCAGTATAGTCACCAAACAAAATCAGGTCTACATTGTTGGAGGACTGTATGTGGAAGAGGAGAACAAGGATCAGCCTTTCCAGTCATACTTCTTCCAGGTATAAGCTTTATAATTATTGATGCAATAATAGGTGCATATAAGAGTTACTGAAAAGTATTCTGAGTCTATGCAAGCGAGTTGTCTAGTCTCTCTGTATGGTCGATGGAGAGGAGTATCTATAGAGAGCTATTCCTGTCTCAGAGAGAGAAATGAAACCAAGGGACTTGCATCTCCTCTTTCAAGATCAAGCCCCTGGTGAGATCTCAGAAAAGATTAAAAGGATTAGTATATTATATCTAGGCACCGGCTTTCATTGTTTAAGGCCCAGATTTTTCATGGTACAGATGCCTAAATTTAAACCTAGTAATATTTTTGTAAAATACCTTTTGTGAATTTCTGTTAACTTCCACGAAAGTTGAGTGCTTAGCTGGTTTAGATCTAATGAGATGTCTTTCTTTTTTTGCATCTGAAATATTTTTATGACAGGAGTAATGTGCATATTTTAAATGCCACTTTTGTCACAAAAATTCCAGAAGTCCTTTTGTCACATCTACATTTGAAAACCTAAGGGCATTCTAAAATAAGTAATGTAGAGGTAGGAGGTTGTTTTCTTGGCAAACTGTCAACATCAGTACACTAAATACCACATTTAAACCAAGAGCATAATTGTATATCTTTGTAAATCCGTATAAATATAAGGCCAATTAATACAAACTGTAACTTCCACAACATATTTCAGAAAAATTAGCAAAAATACAATTTGGCATGCTTACACCATAAACTAATTCTGTTGTGTTTTTAGCTACCTGGCTACATGCTTTGGGGGATGTTTAAACTATCTCATGATGAATGATGCAATATGCTGCTGGCCATGTCCTGTCTTTAGACACATTGGCCTAAAAGAGTGAAAGTAGGTCCTGTTTCAATATGGAATGAAGCAGAGTGATAAGCAGTGATAGAATTTTAAAGACTTCAGATATTAAAAAATGCAAATGTTAAGTATTTATAGTAGCGTATGGCTCACTGTGACTTCACACACAACGAAAAAGTTGGTTTCAGGCATTTGTGGTATCTATGAGAGGGAAGTTTAGTTCGCTAGAGAGGGATTAGCGCTGTTTCATTTCCTTATGTAGGTGTAAAACACTAATCACTGAAGTGCAAAACTTATTACAGAAATACTCTAATAGAAATACTGTGTTGATGTCATAATGTATATAATCCAGAACTGAATAGTCTAAGTCTCAGGCTACTAGAAAGGGGCCTCTGAAAAACTAAACCTCAAGATTGATACTAAAAATTGATGAAGTTTTCAGAATCATACTTTATATGTCTACATCCATTTCCTGAAATTCTGCTCTCTTGCCTGTCATCTTTAAGCTTGCTTGCTGCTGCTACTGCCTGTAGTTAAAATACTTGTCTGCATTACCCATGTAGCTGTTGTTCCCTCTAAAATGTTAATGTGGTGCTAAACAGATTTTCACTTACTGATCTCCCTTTCCCCACCAGTGAAGCACCTGTTACCATTTTGTTTGGTAGCTAGCAACCCAGGAGAAAACCAGGCTGCCACTGGCTCAAAAATGCATGACTAGTTTATGCCCTATCATCAGTAGGTATGTCGTCTTCAAGACTGATTCACTAAGCATGCTGTGATCTGTGATGGGTACATCTCCTCATTACGCCACCAGATCCAGCTGCTGGGGCAATCCATGTCCATGAACCAAATTTCACTGTTGCAATAAAACTTCCTGTCCAGTAGGGGTGGGCTATCGAATTTGGGAGATGCATTTTAGCATGGAGACCTTGACTGTGGAACATACTTCTGGAAAAAGGGTGTCACTGCGCTAAACCCAGATCTGATTACTTTGACTGAACTTTCTCTTGCTTTCTATCAAATGCCTTTACACTCATGCAAACTCACATTTTACCTTCCCTTCCTGTATATCATGAAGCAAATCTATATGCAACAGAAGAGAGAAAATATTCTTTTTGAATGTTAGAGAGCATTCAGGTTCAATTGTAAGTTCTCAGATCAAAACAAAAATTAAGCACCGCAGTTCTAGGAAAATATTGTTTTGGTTTGTTTGTTTGTTTTTTCTTCTGTCCTCCTGCTGCTGCTTCTCCTTAGGTGTTTTCAGCATGCTGGATGTGAACTGAGACAAGTACTGGAAGTACTTCAGTAGGGATGACATCAATATTATTGCCAATGGAGCTGCACTGCCTGCCTTTTTTGCTTAGGAGTGAAGTCTTTATTCATTGTGCCTTCAGAGATCTCAGGAGCTTTTGAGGGTATTTGTGATGAAACACCACCTCTTTTGCTCTAGGGATTGCAGAAGAAACATCTGTGCCATTTGCCATGTAATATTTCCTGGTCATTAAGAGGAACGGTGTGAGGATGTCTGGCATCTCTCACTGTAGTGATGAGCACAACCGGCTAAATGTATAAGTGTGGAATGGCGGGAGTGTCTGCTCCCTTCAGGCAGGAGGAACAACAACTTGTTCTTTCCAACATGTGATAGGGAACCCAGAGAGTGAGGGACCTTCAAACAAGGAAGAAGAGCTTAATAAAGAGGCAAACAAACTCTGTGAGGATGAGTGAGGGTGAGCAGATGTGAAGAAAGCTGTTTGACATTGACTCTGCTAGGTCTCAGCACCATGAAGCGTGGATGGGTAGAAGTCATCATGCATTAGCTGCACTGAGGGAAAGGTAGATTGTTCAGGCRAGCAGATGAGCTGTTGAGACACGGAGTGCAATTAGAATAATTTCGTGGAACAATGTTCGTTGTGTGGATTTTTACTGTTTGGCTTTCCTAACACTTCCTGTTCTGATGCTCTTTCAGCTGGATAGCATCGCTGGTGAGTGGGTTGCCCTTCCTCCACTGCCGTCAGCCAGGTGTCTCTTCGGGCTGGGAGAGTCAGACAACAAGATCTATGTAATTGCAGGCAAGGATCTTCGCACTGAGGAGTCTCTAGATTCAGTACTGTGCTATGATCCTGTGTATGTTTGAAATTTAATTATGCCTACTGAGGACATGTAAATAGCCCATTGTTAGTTGAAAGAGCCTAATGGTGATATTCTTCTTGTTCCAGGGCAATGAAATGGGGTGAGATCAAAAAACTACCCATCAGAGTATATGGCCATGCTACTATCTCAAACAATGGATTGATATATTGTCTTGGCGGAAAAACTGATGATAAGTGAGTGTCTAAGTCTTTTCGTGACAGTTTATAACGTTATTTGGTTGGTCCTTTGTAGATTATATGTCCTCACACTCAGAAACCAGGGTTTCCCTTTTTTACATCTCTGGATTAAGGTTGCTAACAATTTGGCAGAGGGGAACACATTATGGTATATAGGATATCTTTTTCATGATAAGGTAAAATTGCATATAAATTGTAATCCCAACTAGCTATTTTAATGACCGTACTTACTTCCAAGGCAAATTTTACTTACATTGCAGACACATTAGTAATATATAGCTATGAGGACCCTCACTGAAAGTGTTATTTCCTTCCAGATAGAAATTCTTAGGTGCCATGGAATTACTGTGTCAGTTTTTCAAATTTTCTGACCTGTGATGCCTGTTAATACCTTAATGGGTATAACACTAGGAAAATCAAAGTTTTCACTCACACTGAGCATGTGGTGGTAATTTTTCRGTGTTTGTATAGGGGACATTTAAGATACAAGCTTGTCAAATCAGCCAAAACGGCATAATCTTTCTTTTATAACCTTTGTCATACATTCCTCCACAAACCCATCTGAATAGAATACGCTGGGAAAGGACGTTGTCTTTCTCCTGTAAGGTACGGTGAAATTGCTGCCCTCTGTAAGGAGCAATTAACATTTGATTTAGTTCTATGGATGTGATTAGTGCTTTGTAGACATGCAAAGATTCCTAGATTAGACACAAGAAAGGATCTCATGGAGAGGAAAGAGGTGTTATACATAAACCCACACAATCCACCTCAACGAGGTCTCACTTGGAACAAGCCGAAAGTTCATTAGAAATGATCACAGGTTTTCTTTTTCCTCCCCAGGAAATGCACTAATAGACTATTTGTACACAATCCCAAGAAAGGAGACTGGAGAGACCTGGCTCCAATGAAGGTGGCTCGCTCGATGTTTGGAACGGCTATCCATAAGGGCAAGATTGTCATTGCAGGTGGTGTCACTGAAGAAGGCCTTACTGCATCTGTTGAAGCTTTTGATCTGACCACCAATAAGTGAGTGCAATATTCAAGCTATTTTTAAGCAAGTGTTTTATCATCTAGGTTTTTAGGAGCTCTGAGGTAAGAGTCACAAAGGTGTTCAGGTGCCTATATTCCCACTGAGACACTTCGTCTACATTCACATCTCTAGCAACAACAGCAGCAGCAGCAGCTTAAAGAGCCTGTATCTCTGGCCCTTTTTCCTGCCCCCACATGCATTTTCTATGCTAGCATAGCTCCATTGCAAACATGATCAAAGAGCTCATGTAGCAAAAATAACCCACCCTCTAATCTTTTTTTTTTTTTTTTTTAAAAAAGTCTGATTACTTTCCCAATTTAGTTGACCACACAGCCACATAAACAGGTGTGCTGGCGTAATAGGGGAGAAGTGGGAGAGATGGGCAAGGGCCGCACAATCTAGTTGAAACAGCACTGGCACTAAACGTGAAACCCCAGCAAGAGAAATCAGGTGCCTGACCAGGACTAGCGGAATGTCCTTCAGGTACCTGGCCTTGTGATGTCTTGCTGTTCACTTACTTACCTTCTCAGCAAATACCATTTACTGCTAGTTAGTGACAGGCAGATAATTCTGCTTATTTATTTAATGTAAAGAAGACTGACTATGAAGACTCCAGGAAGTTCTTCCTCGCAGCCAGAATCTTCTGCAGTCAGCATCCCTCAAATGTTTATGATTTTCCAGGAGTATATACGCTCTGTATCTGTGTCTTTCTACTCTTAATTTTCCTTTTTGTTACTTKTGTTACCCTTCCTATCATCTCATTTATAAACTTTCATTTAAAATAATATCAGTAAAGCTTTATTATGATATCTCAAACTTGTAAGTGGTCCTGGATACACCTTTATTTTGTTAATAAGCACTTCTATTATATATAAACACATTTGGCTGTGCTGTCTTCACTGACAGGTGGCATTGCAGCCACCAACCTCACAACAAAAGCTTTAACTTAAATGTATGCTATCCCAAAGAGACTTGCTTATAAAATTTAACAATACAAAATGTGAATTATGCAAGAAGTAATTCTATGAGGGAACTTGGACTTTACACCTTCTATAGAAAGCAAAGGAAAGTAAAGGTCATTTTGTTACCATGATGTTTGGCACATTCTGCTTTTCCATTGTTCAGAAACACGTGCAGCTTGTGATCTGAAAAATCTGGTCTTGGTTTACTCGGTTTTGTTAGTCAAGTCACACAAGCGAGAGAGACAAATTAGCCTATTAGTTTTGACGTTGACATTATCCAGAAGTGGGATGTCTGTATGTTTTGTATGTTCATAGGTGTGAATTGGCAGAAAATTTGAAATTATGCTAATGAGCTCCAGTGACTTCTTTTTTTACTGAAATTATTATGTCAATGATGTCACTTGAAATGAATATGCATTTTGGAAACTACAGGGAAAAAATGAGAGTAGCTGGGGAACAATACATCTGTATAAAGCATATTACTGATGATGAGACCAGGCGACCTGTAAGAAGCAGTCTCTGGGAAGAGATGTCATCACGGTGTAATTCTGTCACTTAAGACTTGCAGGAAGTCCCTGTGGGGATGGAGACACTGAAACTCACTGCTGATAAATCTCAGAATTTTTTCCTTTTACTAACCCATTCACTCAAGCGGTCCTTGGTACCTGAATTTATATCACCCAGAGGTGTATTTTAGTGCATTCAGTTTAGAATATTTCTCGTGTGTTTGTTTAACTTAGGTTTTTCTTTTTACCTTTAGGTGGGAGATTATGCCTGAATTTCCCCAAGAGAGAAGTTCCATCAGTTTAGTCGCCTTAAGCGGAGCTTTGTATGCTATTGGAGGCTTTGCAATGATTCAGCTTGAATCTAAAGAATTTGCACCCAGTGAAGTCACTGACATATGGAAGTAAGTTTAATTTTAATCACACTTTCCTGGTGGAAAGCCATATCTAAAATTGAGGTTTGTAGACACTGGCAGGTAAAATGAGTTTTCTGTTTAACTCTGGAAATGAACCGTGGCACAGGTTGTAAAGCACTTTTTGACAGATAGAAGTGTTTGTCAGAAAGTAACAAATAAACATGAGACTTGGATCTAATGACTGCTTCACCTACTAATAATTTGAACAGTCTGAGCCATGATCTTCAGATTCTTTTACTCTTTAAAAGAGTAAGTTGCCATATCTCTTGGCAGGTTTAGCCTTTTAAGCGTACCATAAAAACATTCTCTGTTTCGTGACATTCTTATGCAGAAAAGCCTGTATACACAGAGGTTTGTACATATTCATGTGTTTATAATAGTCAAATGAGTGATTGTTCCAAGAGAATCAGAAATCCTTATCTCCTAGATTTTTTTTTAATCTGAAACACAGTAGCAGTGATGAAACATCACATCTCTGCTGTGACTCTTCAGTTGCTAAGGTAAATTCAGGAGTTTTAACTGGCAGAAAGATAGGAACCAGAAAAACCACCTTTATATGTAAGAATCTGAAGGAATTCAGAAGGGATATTTAAGACAAGGAGGAAGCTTTTATAGGAGTAATTAAAGTATGACACAGGCCAGCAACAAGCTTTAGGGACCAGGAAAAGGACAACTTGCATGCGCAAGAGCATCTTTCTGTTCTGTTCTGGAGGACAAAAGCAGCGTTTTGTGGCATCCTTCAGCGCAGGGTTGCTACAAGCCTTTGCAACACRTGGACTATCCTCCTTTTCATGTATGTGTGAGGAAGCATCAAACTCAAATTTTAGGAAGCTATGTTCTGACCTTATTTTGTTAAATGCAGGTATGATGATGAAAAGAAGGAATGGATTGGCATACTGAAAGAGATCCGATATGCTACTGGAGCCTCCTGCCTGGCTACACGCTTAAACCTCTTCAAGTTATCAAAACTGTAAACAAAATGCTGGAAAATGTGAGGGAGTTTCCATAGGCTCTTCTGGTTTTGTTGCATGAAAATGTCCCCAAATTGTACAGAGTTTTGTAGTAGCATACTAGTTATACTGTTAACTGTTAAACAGTTCATCTGTCTGTCCAAGTCTTAAGATATTTACTACCTAACCAACAACTGAATTTTTGCCACCATTTAAAATCCTGAAGAATTCTAATTAACGTTGATTAGTATAAATGAGGATTTCAGAGAGAACTCCATTTTTCACTCTGTGAAATTGCCAAAAAAACTAGTTAAACTTCCTTACACTCAGACAATCCCGGATATTGGTGGCTTATACTCCAAACAATGCCCATGAATTAAGTGTTAAGTTAAATACAACTAGTAGGTAGCTAATTTTATTCTAACTGGCTGTTTATACAACCTGATTTCCCCCTTCAGCAATGTATGTAAATCCTGCATTCTTCAGCCATGTCTTGAAAATATTTTCATTAGAGCCTTCTAAAAATAATTTAGCCTGGAATTGAAGTGCATATTGAAAACAAAAGTGGCCTAAGAAATGCCAATCTTGGCCAAAGCTGTACTAGTAGCCAGACATGAGGAAAGAGAGAGGAGTTCACAAGCTTAATAGCTCTACTGTTTCACCTACTATGTTTAGGCTTCTGGTAACAAGGATTTTCCACTTTTTTATGCTTTTATATTTATTTCCAAAGCAAATACTTTATGGAAGTTTTTCTCAGAGATCTGAGGCCATTAACAACCATTCATGAAAAAGTCCTAGAAGAATTGATCAATAGCAAATACCTACGGCAAAGAGGACTTTTCCATCTAATAAAGAGTTGATGCATTTTGATGTTGAGACTTTTAACAATTAAACTTTGTTTTTAAAACTATAAAAGTATCACTTGATGGTGTCTCTTCTAGTGACCAGCCATCATCATATTGACAGGACACATTCTTAATACAGCCTTTTGCCCAAAACAGAGCACTCAGTTTTCTTGAAGTGGAGCATGCCCACCATTTTTATAGAGTATCTCTTCAAAGGATTTCTCCATTGAATAAAGAGGGTGTCATAAATCTAAAGGATGTCACAAATCTAAATCTAATTACAAGTGATGTAGCAGGAAAACTGGAAAAGCAGCCCACCACACCTGACTGAATAGCAATTCCAACTATCAAATGACCCCTTGCATTGCCTTCCTAGGAGACAGAGGTAAATATATGGCAAAGGCACAGCCGTCATAGCTCATTTCAGTATGTTACTGTACACCGGTACCTAATCTGTGGGACATCTTTTCTGTTTTCCCCTTTAGTACCCAAATCTTCAGCTGTTCTTAGCGTCTTTTCATTGGCTCCAGTTAAATCACTGGTTTACACCAGCCCATCTGCTCTAACACTTGCTGTTTTAATTTAGAAAGAATGACTGCAAAGGATCAAAAGCAGCATATTTTACTGAAATACTCTTGTACTTTGCTTTTCTTAGATGCCCTTTCTGAATCCACTCATAGCAAGTTTTAATCCTCTTCCCATTGTGAATACTCATAACTTTATCCATACATAACTTGAAGATACCTGGCTTGGCACAGAGTGACTGCTGGCTTCCTGAAAAGCAGGGTTCAGCTCAAACACACGACCACCCATGACTGATCACTTCAGCTACAGCCACTGCCACCTTTCTTACGCTCCAAGGTTGCTACTTGGAGGCCATCTGTACAGAAGCAGGGTCATACAAGAGCCCTCTGACTTGTAGCCCACCTTCTGAGATCCTAACCTGTATTTATGATTGTCTTCTCCATTTTATACAAAATATAATGTGCACATCGTCTATGTGCTGTGCCTTCAATGACATTTCCTCAAAGCACTTGTCTTCTATGTCTTGAAGCCCTTGTCTGATACCATAAGCAGACAACCATCTACTAGTTTTTTCAGTCATCCCACAAATGTGAGGCCTGCCTCAGGAGGAAAGCACCTTGCAGCTTAGATCAGTTCTGTCGGTTTTTCCTGGCTTTTCATTAGTGCCCTGATTTGTATTCAGTCAATAAAAATATATTGTTCTACTACTGAGTAGGAAAAAAAAAGTGACAGCCAGGTGCATAATGGTCAGTTCAGAAATGCAGTTGCTTACCTCTGCCAGGTTTCAAAGGAAGTGGTAAAAAGAATGTCTATTGCKTCTACTAAAAAGGCAAGAAAACATACACACATATGTGTGAAAGAGACGGGCACAGCTAGCAGTCGTCATGAGGTAATGGCAGCTGTAGCCACAACATGGCTGCCTCTGAAAATGGGCTGATTTGCAGAAGTATGACCACTCTACAGTTACTGCTCTACAATGAACATTCTCCTGGCTATTCCACTTTTTCCTTCTACGTCTCAGTATCTTATGCCTCCTGACACAAACCCTGGCTGAGCACGATCACAGGAAGCCTGGTAACTGGCAGATGGTTTTGAAACATGATAAATAAACCAGCAATGCTTTTCACCACCAGTAACCAAGGCAGTTGTCACTCTCTGAAGACTTTTCTTGGTCCCRATTCTTGGTTTCAATTTTCAGCCTAATTTTGCTCTTTTGTACACTGTCTTATTTACAGAACAGGCAGGTTAGATGGTTTGTCTACTTTTGTTTTATTTCTATTAGCAAGGGCTAGTCCAATGCATAATGCCATAATAATAAATTTCATGAATTATCCAGTTGCTAGTAAGTGCCTATGTCTGATATAAGCATTATTTTCTCCTTATCTTGTATAAATCTTTCAGGTATCCCTTCCAAGATGCATTTAACTGGAGTACAGGTGTTTCAAGGGTCTGGGTGGCTGCCAGACCTCTAGAACTAGTCTATCTTTTAAGTACGTGAAGGTGTTCCAGAAGGCTCAAGCCATACTTCTTCTGCACACGCCACATCACAGGGTAGGAGAAGCAGCTGGAGGTTCCTCACCGCACAACACCCTCCCCCGACACAGTCACCCACAGTACCTCTGTTCTGGAAGATGGAAACAGAATGGCTGTAATAGCAGTCCTATTCTTAGTAAATCTGCATTTCAGTTTCGTGGTTTCACAGTACAGATACTGTTCAATCCCCATTGCTCATTCTGTCACATGCTGGAGGACAGACATAGTCTCCAGTACATCTGCTGCCTCCTCTCTCACAGTCAAGAGTATTTCCAACTTTTTCTTTGGGCAGTTTTATGTCTGGCTAAGCCTCTGTGCTATTTATTTAGGAGATAATAACGTAATTTTATGGCAAAACTGTCACAGATTCATTTACTTAAAGAACAGCTTCCAGATAATGGGAGATTTTAAGCATCCTTATCACATTTTCATGGCTCATTGTGACCTGCCTTTTGCAATCCCTAACAAATTGAGGATTAAATCTCTTGACACCTGATGCCCCATGGCAAGCCTTGGTCCAGCTGACTCACAGATAAAGAGATTTTTGAAACTAAGTATTCCAGGATTACAAGAAGTTTAATGGTACATAAAGTGTTTGTGTAAAAAGTATTTTTGACTGCATGTCTGACATCACTGTATTCCATATAGATGCTTTCTCAGATATTCTAGCTGTTCACCTTTTGTTGACAGAACCATAGAATTCCATTCAAAGTGAGGAATCTGTAGAACAGAATCATACAAACTGAGTGTTAACATTGGTATAAGCCACATACCATGTTACAGCAAAGAAAAGGCTCTCTGATATCTGTCGTTCTCCACTTGAAGCTATTTTATCACCTGTGTCCTTCTAAAAGCTAGGCTTATTCTAATACTGAAAAGATTAATTTCTCAGTGTAAGATTCTTCTTCATGTAAGTACAGTCAGTTTGCTTCCAAAAAGCAGCATAGTTGCAGAGATGTAAAGCAGATGCCTACGCAATACAGGCTATGACACCTCCATTACACCATCTCCCACCTTTTGAAACCCAAATCGAGAGAAATATCCCAGGTCACTGTAGTTTGTAATGTTAATGTACCAAACTGGAATGGTTTATCAGTACCATAACATTTACTGTCAGGGCAAGATGAGAAAGGATTATCATCCTGTTAAAAAAAAACAAAACAAACTTAAGCTTAAAGAAGGATCCTAGCTAAAATTAGAGTAGGTGAGTAATTATATGTATAGGAGAATCTGCATTCATGAGCCTCCATTACCCAAATGTTTCTATGCTGGTGGCTGTGAATTATCTCTGGCCACTAGCCTTCCCTGTCACAGCACTATCACTGCAGCAGACAGACAGCATCCATATCCATCTTGCAGCTGCCGTAACTGTCTGTCTTATCACTCAAGGAGGGTATGTTCAATCTTCTTCTAGTGTAGAAATCTTTGGTGAATTGAACTGAAACTGTTGGTTCACTTTTTCTCCTTTACTCAGGCTACATCGAGATTGCTAGTTTGCCTGCAGTAAGGTAAGACTGAGACCTTTTGACTTCAGTTTTGCTGCAGCCACTGTTGGAGAAGGTGCAAGTTCTATGAAGTCCTTACATCATCTTGAGAACAGCTTGGAATTTCCCCCCTAAATACAAAAATTGCTCTCACCCAGTAGGTGCTTTTAACTATTAAAACTATCTTTAAATCTGTTGCAAGGAAAATGTATCAATCTGCACTATTGACAGACTCAGAAAGGACATAAAATATTGCTGACTGCTCACCTGAACTACCCGGTACCCCAGCATTTCCAGGTGTCGTTTTTTCACTGCAGGTTCTCCTTTCAGGTGACGTGAATCTTTGCTAAAAGCTTTTGAATCAAGAAATTCCAAAGCAATTCTGCAAACAACAAAAATGTGCATCTACTTTCAGGTCCTACCTGAATAGTGAGAAGTGGTATTTCTAGTTCAGTATTGATAGTTGCAGAAAGACTATTACCAGATAAACCTGACAATTTATAGAAAAAGAAAATTAAACAACTCCCTGAAACTAGTCAAAACATCTTCCTCTCATTTATCTAGAGACACTTGAACTTCACATGATTTAGAAAAAGCATTTCCTCCCTGCATCTGTTTTTGTTCAAATGGCAAAAACAGCTAACCAGCATCTTCAAGGCTTGTATTTGAAGAGGAGGGAGGAAAACAGTACTCCAATCTCATGAAACACATTTCAAGAATGCCCTGTCTGCCCTAGTGTACTGGGTCTGGCTGGGATGGAGTTACTTTTCTTCAYAGCAGCCCAAATGTGCTCTGTTTTGGATCTGTGACCAAAACAATRTTGATAACACACCAATATTTTGGCTATTGCTGAAGAGTGCTTGCACAGCATCGAGGCCTTCTCTGTTTCTTACTCTGCACTCACAGTGTATAGGCTGGTGTTGGCAAGAGGTTGGGAGGGGACACGGCTGGAACCTCAACTGGCCAAACCGATATTCCACACCATATAACATCAAGCTCAGCAATAAAACGGGGGGGGAAGTTTTTCCAAAGTAGCCATTGCTCCGGCATTGGTCTGCTGGTGGTGAGTGACTGCATTTGCATTAATTGTTTTTTTGTTTTTTTTTTTTCTTCTTTTCACTTATTAAACTGTCTTAATTGCAACCCGGGAGTTTTTTTCCTCGCTTTTGCCCTCCAGATTCTCTCCCCCATCACACTGCAGGGGAGTGAGCAAGCAACTGGATGGGAGCTTAGTTGCTGGCGGGGGTCAACCCACCACACCTAGGAAGGCTAAACCTCATAAGGCTTTGGAAAAAGGAACAGAAAAATAAATAGCCTAGGGGTTGCAACAACCGTTTAGGACATAAGCATCAAAAACCTGGTCTAAACTTGATCTAAACTTGGAAGCTTGGACGAGCTAATGTGCAAGAATTCAATGTACTAACCTCTGAGCACCTGGTGGCAAAGCCTTTCTCCCTTCATCCTTGATGTCATGTCTCAAGTGTATTCCCTCCACATCATCCAAAGGTATATTCTGAGCCATATAGGAAAGAGGCTTTTTATTTTCATCCAGAACACACTCAAAATCTGTGAAAAAACACAACAAACCTGTTTACTGACAAAAAAAAAAGTGGAATAATTTGATCTGTACAGTATTTACTTCTAGAAAAACTAAGTGATAACCATAATTAGAGATACCCAACATTATTTGTATTATGCAGAACTTTTTAGAAACTGTATTTTATACAATTTCTTCTTTGTAGTATCTTGTGGCCACATGCCCAGGTGCTTCCTAATCTTGGTGATAATAGTGATATCAGAGGTCTCCTTAACAATCCTTAAAGGATTAACTTCTCACCTATTTCATAGTAGTATGGTGTGAGAACATATATTCTTGCATAATGGCTCCCTCCTAAGATCTCTGTCAGCATTCTGTGAACATGCTGTCGCAGTGGATTTATTCGGCTACTGCCTACAAAGACAAAATAAAGAATTCATACATCAAAACTTCCACAGCCAAAGTTTTGAAAACTGCACTTTGTGACCCCGCATTTTTGACAGCCAGCCTACTGAATTAAAGCTTTTCCACAGATCCCTGGTGTTATTCCGTCATAATTCAGAGACTATGTGATCATCGTTTGGGTGGAAAGTGGCAGATGCCTAGTAAGCATGAATTTCAAATCCAGACTTTACATCCYAGGATTTTTCCCATTCACATACTACAAGCACTTTAGTTTCAAGTTTCATCTGTTGGATTTTGTTTGCTTTTAATCATGCTTAGACACTTAAATAAGTATTTACTTATTTTGCATCTATTACAGGCACACCACACTGTCACTTCTCTGTCTGTTGCAGATTGTTTAATACCTTGCTCCATTAAACATCTTCAGTCTCAGACATAAAGCAGCTGAGTTCGATGGATAGCAAAGCAGATCTCCTCCATGAGAATTAGTGGAGGAGATGCTGAGTTTGCATCAGCTGGATTTTCTGAACAGATCACTATTCTGAAAGATCTCAGCTGCTACACTTGACCACTAGCCTACTTCTCCACCTCTCATCCTTGATGGATCTTGATTCTTCCGAGGAAGATGACAGCAGTGAGTTCAAAAGGAGGCAGCAGAAATGCTCACCTTGAAAAATTTAAGTCAAATGTTCAGTCTTGTAAGTGAAGCAGGGATCAAAGTGACCATCTCCAGTAGACAATCTTAATGATCCTCTTCCCACCTCTCCATCCTCCATGCTATATACAGTGTTTCTGTGTATTTAAATTTTATTTCTTATGTAGAAATATCCCTTCTCTATTACATTAATTCTCACTGGGAAAACTGCTTTGCTATCTGTTGCGCTACTACGCAGTTGCGCTTTTCAAGAACACATCCTCAGCAGATAGTGGGGTACGCCTTTCTGAGCTTCTGTTGTGTGCTAGTGTCAACATGACAGTTTTAGAAGCAGCATCTAGCAGACTGTTGAAAACAGACTATTACTAGTAACAAGGGCAGCTTTTCCTCTCTTAAATTACTTACTGTAACGAAAGACACGTTGGCAGTAGCGCTCATGAAACCAAGGGATGTGAAACTCCGGGCATTCCAGACAGACTGCTCTGTTCAATTTCATGAGGTGCGAGCGGACCCTCTGCTTTAGGGTATCAGGCAGGACTGAGTTAAACAAAACAGAAAGGTGATTTTTCACTGAAATGTGAAAAATCCAACACATTGAACTAAATGGCTACCTCTGAATTCTTTACTAGAGATGCAAATATCTGTATATTACGGCATTTATAAAACTAATGCTGCAGAATCTTAGAAAGGTTCTCAAAATCCCTGAGGAAAAAATGAAAAGTAACAGTTTTGCTCAATATTAAGAAGAAAGGCAAGACAGAAGAAAGCAGCAATTTAAGCTCTCTTCTATCATTTATCTTTTAATGAAGTGGTTGAAGGCAAAATGGCAACACTACATTGATAGCGAACAACATACAGGTAGAGAGGAAGGAAACAGTCAAACAAACATCCAGTCTCTTATTTAGAGAGAAGAGAGTGGTGGGACTCATTTCTTTCAGACAAGAATCCCACATTATTTCTTGAGCTTTGTGACTATTTCTAGTAATAAATACCACACTCAGGTAATTTTATTTCTAATAAAATTGAAGAATTATTAAATACTGAGTGCAATAAGTTGACCATAAAATTTGCTTTAAATGAGCTTCTCTCACCTGCAATACAAGTCTGTACTTTTAAAATAAAGCACAAATTTTTGTTCATTCCTTCCTCAAATAATGACTAGATTATATAGCGAAGTCTTTTCAGAAAACTGAATCGTTTAAAGACTAATTCTACTTCTCAAGTCATATACAGGTCCACAATTCCATCTTATGCCAAATGCTACATAATCAAATTCAACAGAGCGCTAGATATTTACCTTCAAGTTGAGCATCCAATTTGCTTAGGAAAGAAACATTAAATATCCTTTTTATCAGAACTGGAGGAAAATACCCAGCCACTGCCAAAACATGACCAAGCAGCACCAAGTGGTGAGTTTCAAAACAACCTTTAAAAACCAAACAGAAATTCATATTAACACATGACATAAAGTTGAAAGGATTTGCAGTGTCCTCCCAAATCATCCAAGTTTCTCTCTTAATGTACTAAATGAACACTCAGGCAGATTAAGGACTACCTCTGCTAACTGCACCAAGGCATAAGGTAACTCTTGCCAGGTCTTTGCAGGAGGAAACTAGTTAGTCTTAAAAAAAGGTAACTCCACAATATTTCAGTAGCCAGCAAATTTTCACAGTTCTGTGAGGCTGTATTATCAATTAAAAAAAAAAAAAAAAGTCTCTACATATTTCCTCTACAACTTAGCCATTTCTTTGTGACAAATCACAAAATGTATCCTGTCCCCAAATGATGATTCCTTGGGGAACACCACRACAATTCTATCCAATAACAGCACAGCGAATTAATCAGAATTTTCACTTGCTTTTTACTACGCTCAAGATACCTTGCTAGTCCCTTACCAACAGTAATTTTTAAAGGGTGAAATGAAGCTAGAAAACCCAACAGAAGCATACATTGAATCTCTGTTGTGGTTTAACCCCAGTAGGCAGAGTATTAGTAGTAACATACAGACACACTTTTTTCTTTGCTTAAAAAACAATGCCATTCTGTTCCCATTTTTATTCAGTACAAATAATATCTTCCAATGATACTCATTTATTTGGTGTCAGAATATCTTTGTCTAATGCACTTACTCAAGTTAGAAGTAAGATGTTGGATACAACTTTCAAAGAACTCTTCATTGGCAGGAGGGTCATAATTCAGAGCAGAGAAAAGGAAGAGAATAAAATATATTTCAAAGGGGTGCATCTGGAAAAAAAGACATCCTAAATTCAGTCACTGCAAAATATGTTAATATTGCTTTACAATAAAAAAGGGTTTTATAATTCATTCAGAATTGGGAGATTTAAGACTAGATGAGCTATTTTCTAAATTTAATTTTTTTGCTCAACTTTTCCTGGAGAAAAATATTTAAAAAATCAAATGCAGAAATCATTAAAATTGCAGCTATGGCTAAAACTTAAAATCTATTTCATGTAGATGATCCAAGTGTTTCTGTGTACTTAGACTTTAAGAAGCTTTTAAAAAGGTTTCCCATTAAATGCTCTTAAAGAAACCAAACTGTCATAGAATAAAATCAAAGATCTATATAAATACCAGATTGAGAAGGAGGGGGAAAAAAAAAAAAAGATAGCAAGAAAACCCAGTAATTTTGACCAAAAAGACAGGCTATTGGGGAAATCCCCACAAGAATGAGTAATGTAAAAATATACACTGTGTGACGTGACTATTTGTAAAGAGGTTAAAAAAAATTATTTAAGATGGTCAAATGTAAAGCTGAATGCAAGGAATTATGGTTGACCTAACACTGACTGACTGAACAATAAAATAAGAAAGGAAAATTAAAGAGAAGTAAGTGCAAAATAAGTTTTTCATGGAAGCAAAACAGCTTTGAGTGAACATAGAAAAAGATGAGCTCCAAATCAGGTACACTGAAGAAAACTCTTACACTGTGTGGACTGTGCTCTGAAACACACTAACTACTAACCTGTCCTTTCTTACTGAATAACTTACACAGTAGATAGAAAGAAAAACTGTAATACCTTGTCTATATTTTCAACAGTCACAGAAGCTATTCTGTCAAGTAATGAGGGACAATGGTGGTTTGTTTTTATGAGAAAAAAAGACAACTGTAATATGTTTGCCCATGTTATTTGGTCTATCAAGCGTTGACACATGGCCATAGTTTCCTCACTCAGGACTTCTTCAAACCACTCCCCATTCACATGTGTAAGTTCTTCCAACAGAAGATTTAAGTTGTTGGCTTTCTGAAGCCTCTGAAATCCACAGTCATTTAGTTTTTGCAGAAGCTTTACACATAGCTCAGAACTGTTTTGCCAGTGCAACTGGTCATAATGATTCCATTTGACAAGAGCTGTAGCAATGCAATTCAAATGATGGAGCCTGCATTGAGGCAGAACTGCTGCTGCTTTGTTTATAATGATTTCCTCCACTTGAAAGGAAGGAAGCATGGCCAGAACACGAATTATTGCAGCGGTATCAGCAGGTATGACGCTAGATTTTAAAAAACTGGAAGAGATACAGAAATAAAAACAGACCATCAGTACCGACAAAGTGCAAATGTTAAAAAACCCAAATAAATTACATGCATGAAAATTCTATTTTAAAAGTCAAAAGCTGCATATCAAATATAAAATAAGTAGAATATTAATGACATGGTAGAAATTCATACAGTTAGTGACTACCATCTTTTTTCATTGAGATTAACTCCTTCTTCTAATTTATTGAAAATTGAAAAAGGGAAGAAGACAGGGAGCATCTCAGTCAGCTGGTGAGACTTCAAGTGTTACTGATAAACACAGAAGTCCTTAGTAAGAGCAGAAGGTCCATCTTTGTTAACAGAGTCTGTGGGTTTCTGGGCCTGGATAATTTCTGTGATTTCTGTCCTGGGGAGCACCAGGTTCTGAGGTGCCTGAGGAACATGAAGGCATCATCCACAAAAAACATGTACAGCTAGGGCACTGCATTCCTATAGAGGCTAAGAAATGGAAGCAACAGTGGAAGCAACAGTGGCAGATCTCTTCTCCCGTGATTCCAGAAACAGTTTCCCTTTCTATGTTGCAACTGTACAAGCCTGAGAACTAACTAGACAGTTCTTCAATCAAAAGAAGAGTACTTCTGCTTCACATTGTCACTTGTCCCAACCATGGCATTCTTACTACGTATTTTTCATTACTTGTTCCTCCAAACATCAAAGAAAACATTAATATCTACTCTTCCTATAAAGTACCAATCAAAATTTCCTGTTCAATGTCATTATATTGCAGCAGCCAAGGGGTGAGGGGCAAAAAAATCTATTTTTAAAAGATATCATATCTATTAGCAGATACCATTGGGTCTACAGTCAAGACAATATCCACTTCCTATCCTCCAATTTACATGTTAATAGAATCAAATACTTTTAACAGTGTGTTACTTCTTCGTATTTTATGGAAACAAAACAATTTAACAACTTAGCTTCTTATTTAAAATATTAAGTACACAACTGTTTAATACTTAAATAGCTATATTTCCAAGAATACACACTTACCCAAATAGTAACATTTTTAGTTTGGCAAACAGCTCCAGATTGTGGCAACGCAACACCACCAAGTATTGCGTTAACTTTACCAACTGTAATACATGATAGCTATCCAAATGTTTGTGCAGACTAGAAGCCATTCTGAATACAAAGAGAAAAAGATGACATGGTATTATGCTAATACAGAAGATACTGCAAAACCCAACATCCCACAAGAAGGGGTGTCCCATGGTGCACAGTACCTAGGTGGAAGGTTGCACACACCTGCACTCCTCTCCACCCCAGTTTTGACGGTGTTCCGCTAAGATACAGCAGCCTCTCTCCACTTAGTGAATTGCAAAATTAAAGCCCTCATCACAGCAAACCAGCTACTTCACTCTAGTAATTTCTGTTGCGGATTTTACAATCAGTTAAATTTCGAGTGGACCAAGAATGGGTAAACTAGAACAGCATCACCAGCTTCAGCACCACTGTACTCACTTATAATATAATAGTGGTTGCTACAGCTATGTTGGTCTAAAGCTGCAAGAGGGGGCTAATTTGTAGGGAAAGATAATACCTTAAGACCTTCTTTAGACAGTGAGATTCAAGGAGAAAAAGCATGAATTCACCTGGTCTTCCCTTTAATACCACTCTGCTCCACAGTACTACTTGTCCTTTTTCTTCCAAGGATCTGTTTGGTTCATACAACTACATTCAATCCACCATTATTGCTCACAACCTGCATTTAACTCTGCTGCATCTGTCACATATCTCATGCTACATCTTCTGTGCCCCAAACCTCAACTGCTTTTCCCTTCATTGTATGAAAGATATTACCTCTCCCTATAAACAATGTTCAGTTTACAACTACAGAAAATCTGGCCCAGGTTCTTAAAGACACAAGACTTAATAGTTCAAAGTAGGGCACAGTAACTTTTGGAGAAACAATTCACATCAGTAACAGGATCTCCTAGATAGGACAAATTCTCTGCAACTTAGTATATTTGTCTCACCAGTTTACAGTAATTGTTAGAGGCTAATTTTACTCAAATAGGATCACATATTTGTAAATGAACCAAAAATTGTATTACATTAACTTGGTAGGGTTGAAATGCCTGTCCATGAAATTCCTAGATTGCTTCAATTACTTCTGGGTCAAGCTGTGATATTCCAAAACCTGTAATAGCTAACTAGATATAGCGTAGATGCACTCGTGTGCAAGTGACACACTTTCCACTCCCAAACTTATATAGTTTTCCATACTAAATGGAAGTAGTTTACCTAGAGAATACAACTTCTTAGTAGTATCAAAAAAATTACTTTTTGAGTAGATGAGAATTTCTGCATTTCATTTTCTGCATCGTCTTCAGTATTACCAATACCTGATGACTGCTAAATTCTTCTGCCATGCGCACTGCAGTTACTAGCAACCTAAAGACAAAAAGAAAAGATATCTTTTCCAAAGAAAAACAGTTGAAAATCTCCGGCAAAGATTGCAGCCATTTTCTTTGTCTAGGAAGGAAAGAACCAATAGACTACTTCAGGAAATACAGGAAAACAAATTCCCCCAAACTAGAGACCTTTGTTCTGTGGACCCTTCTTCTAAACAGCTGATCTGTGTGGCACAGATAAAGAGATGCGAGTGTGTTAGATCAGTATATATTGCTCTGACACTAAAAACCAGCAASTCTAACAATTCTGAAAGTAGACAAGAATTAGGGAAGGTACTCTAAGACACTAAACAATTCACCATCAATCAGCAAGCCACAGGTAACAGAATCAAACATGAGTTGAACTTGTTCTGGGGCAAATAAAGCTAATGACTTTTTCTGCCTCACACTGATTTTTACCACAAATAAAATAAATTTAAAAAAAATCTAGGAAAAGCTTTTGGAACTAAGTCAGCTATGGCAAAACCAACACAGGCTTGCAGTATATCCAGATCTCTGAATAGAGGCAAATGTTCATGAAGAAAAGTCTGAAAATATGACTAATTGTAATTAATACAGCAAACCCTGCCTAAAACTGCAGACTTTGAGAGACCCATGACTAATACCACCCCCAAACAGGATTTTGTAGCACAAGAAAAGCAGGCAAAGAAAAATCTGCCACACAACACTATGCTCTAATTGCTAAATAAATGCTGAAGTGTTTCCTGCTGACGACCTTTCATATAGAATAGGATGGACAGCAAACTGGGATAGGACAAGACTCAGGCTGTTTCAGCTACTGCCAGCCTTAAAAAGGAAAAGGCAACACATACCACTGCATATATTTCTCAGGAGAAAAACCGGAAGTTTTTTACTACCATCCACTGTGAAAGGAAGGCTATAGTCTAAGAGACAGAGCTACAAGATGGCCTTGCATAACAGCATTCACATACCCCTTGATTACTGGATCCAGCTTTCTATGTAACTGTTTTAAGACAAACTGCTATGACAGTGTTTCCACAATGAAAGTTACAACTAGGAAACCTAATGCGGCTCACGTATAGGCTCAGAAATTCCTCCAAACACCGGTACATTTTTAATTTCTGTGCAAGGCTATGTATATATGATAAATAAGACAAAACTGTTAATAAACTTACCTTTCTCTCACCTTGGATCCTGCCATAGGCCCAAGAGTAAAAAATAATTTTGCAAAGGTTTCAGGATCATAATAATCATCTATAGTTTCAGACAGCAGCTGTTTAGCAACCAAGCGGAATTCAGCATTGTCAAAACCCAGCTGCTCGTACAGTCCAAAAATAAGACTAATACTGTGTATATCAAGACGGGAGGCACTTTTAAGGAAAATCCTGTTGCATTTTTCTACCAATGGATGATATCTCAGTTTAACATTTTGAAGAAACTGTAGTATTCTTTTGGCATAGTTGAAGTGGACTTCATTATTTTCTTCCAAGAGCTGCTCAGCCTTGTGTAGTAATCGATCTCGAAAATTCTGTGAGATAACATCAGATATGCTGATCATCAAAACTGACAAGATCCTAAAAAATTCAAAAGATTTTACACTTACACGTTGAACATGATAAGTAATAAATTTCAGATCTCTTAAATAAACTATGCAAATAAAGGAACATTAGTCAGGGTGTTGCTGACTTCTGCGTAAAAAGGAATTTTAAATCTAACGCAGAAAAAACAGATGAGCAAAAACCATTTCTCCCACTAAAGTCAAAATTCTGCTTTCAGTGAATTTCTGAAACAATTGGGATTTTTCAACCATCCCTTACAAAGTTGTATGCAATGAAAGCATTTGCCTAAGGCAAGACCCTGACTTGCCTGATTCAAATTTGCAAAAAGATATTTAATGTTCAATGGAAAGTAAAGAAATCCAAACAATTCTCAAGTGACAGAATGGGGAGGAGAGTCATTGTCACTCCTACAGAAAGAATCCTTTCCTAAGGGAATGAAACTTATGACCACAGAGAGAGTCAGTTCTGTAAAGAAATGCAGTCCCATCCAATGAGTTTCATAAGCAGGCTCCTCACATCCGCAAAAATAAGTGTTGGGACTGCTGGTGCTGTATAAAGCAGAAAAAGGGAAGAGCAGCCTTTGCTATAATGGCCCAGGGGGAACAGAGGAAAGAAAAAGAAGCTTGGGCTTCTTTGACTAGGGACAGGTTTTAAGTAATTTTAATATTAGGGTAATGCACTAGATATGCTAGCAAGAGAATTGATTAATTCAACTTGCCAAAAAAAAAAAAATGCTCTGAAAATAAATAAAAATAACATTGTTTTAAGACTCCTTATTGCTATTCACAATGGTAAACTAAATCATGCCATAGTAGAGAACTATTCATCTCAAGGAATAAAAACATCTTCTGGTGAGCCAATAGCCTCTAAATTCTCAAAAAAGTCCATGTAAAATTTAAAATCAGGATAAAGCAGTATCTGCTGGTTTTCCACTGTAAGTAGAACATTAGTTTTAATTAAGTGTTTAAATTGGTTATAAAGAAATTCTTCGCAACATCATTGGGAAAATGCATTCACCTAAGCAAACCTGTCCATGAAAATCAATGCATTAATACAAATCACCTCTTTCCCACAAACCCCAAACTGAAGAAAAGCAATCTCCAGTTGAGAAAAAGGGAAAGTGTTCAGCAAAGGCAGCCCAGTAATTGTTACATATTGCTTCTCCTGCTACTCAATTTCATTCTGACACTTACCTTATATCCTGTATAGAATCCAGTTTCATGTCCACAATATGAGCTACTTTGCCAATTATAGGACTGAAGTGTCTGCGTTGCTTGTATAAACACAGTGAGAATTTAGACAGAGCTGGCAGACTAAGCCTGTCAAGACATCAAAGACAGACAGACAGAATATTTACCTTTTATTTCTAGTGAATAACTAAAGACAAAAATCTACTTCAACGATTACATAAAAGACAAGGTTATATTCAAATTACAAAACAAGGAAACAAAATATCTAAGCATTTCCTATTTGGTCACCTATAGTGATACCTTGGACTTAGCCAAAACACCTAGGTATTTTATATTAAAGCATATTGTGCATACGGAGCTCTACAAAAATCAGAAGTTCTTCATTTAACCAGATCAGCGTAAGAAATCTATAAAGATTACATTCTCAAGCAATGATGTGAAATAGCTAAAATGAATGTGAGCAATTTATTACCTGAATGTCATTTTGTGTTCAAGGTACACTGAATTTATTTAATTGTCAAGATGCCCCAGGTGTTAAGCTGGGAGAGGTAATTCTGTGATGCTGGTGCCAAGACTGACACTAGCTTCTGCCATTAACCTGAGATTAAAGAATGAAAATTCCAATATCAAAAAAAAAAAAAAAAACAATATCAAAAAAAAAAAAAAAAAAAAAAATCAAAACAACCCAACAAAAAACAACAACAAAAAAACGCATAAAGGGAAAATGTTGATGTTTTAATACAAAAGGTTTTTACTAAAATTGAGATGAGCAGGCTTCTAACAACCATTTAAGAGTTGGACAGCAAGCTCTAAGAGAAAACTGTAGATATTAAAACCTGCAATTTACTTCAAACACATAAACCTACACAGACAAAGGATTTCAAAATCTTAAGCATCAGTCCCTGTTGTTGCAGTATCTGAATCTCTCAAGCATTTGTGTACTAAAGTCCATCAATACTCAAAGCTTCCATATGTATAAAAATAATTTCCAAAACCTTCAAAAATACAATTGTCATTTAAAATACTCACATAATGTTTAAAACATCTTGTAAATACTCTTTGAGAACTCTGTGTAGCCTCACATGAAGTAAACCATGCTTGCAACTTATACCTTTCACAAAGCATAGTAGTACAGTACTTACCTTTCTAATCTTTTCCATGCTTCTGTAACAAGCACTTCCGCTAGAGAATCATGGTCTTCAACATTGAGCCTTCAGAAGAAAGACATAAATAGTTTGAAGTTTGCTTCAAAAGTTATAAAGAAATAAGACATATGTCCTTTCATTATTCATCATGTTTTAGTTTTCTATCGCTCCCTCCATTCAAACAGATTATAAACATTTGTGCATTAATAATCATAACTCCATTCACCGGGAGTGCAAAACAGATAGTTCTGCCTGCATCTCAAAAACTGAGGCACAGGACGTTGTCTGTGTCACACAGTCAGAGTATGGAAGCTGGGACAGGGCAGTCTCCCAATCTCCTTATATGATGGCTTTGTAGTCAAAATTCCACCTCTTTTTATTACCAAATACAAAACATATAGATGTGGAATTCAACATAATGTTGCTTACCTCAGAATACTATATAGGGTATCCACTATGGCCTCATCTTCCATATGCTCCACCTTGTTTTCTGCTAAAATGCAAAGAGTGAGAAACTGGGAGTGATTTCTTATATAGTCACTAGTCCTTAAGAGAAGCGGCCTCTTCTTTTGCAATTGCCACAGCACGTTCAATGCAATTCCCACATGTTTTTCAGAAAGCCTGGCCTTGTTCCTTCCAACAAGGCTGAACACTTCATCTTCATGGGTGCAGCTATTTATCTGGCTCAAAAGCAGATCACTACTCAGAGTCCGAGCTTGGTAATGTCTCAGTGTAAACAAGCAAACCTGCCTCAAACAAAGCATTTTGCTATGCCTACCAGCTATCTTTAAAGTGTCCAGAAAGATTCTTCTTTCACTTTTCACAGTAAACCATGTTATTACAAAGAACAAACTCAAGTATTTGAAAAACAGGTCATTTTTCTTTCATCCTGTATGGTCACTGTATTAAGAAGAATTCAATTCTGAGGTACCTGTAATGAGATAGAATTAAAGCAGTTAAGTACAGTCATAACTACTAGCTAAAACTCAATGTCTCTACCTTTTAATGTTCTGAGTAAGGTAAGCTTGAGAAGAACCTACAGCCTAGATTCCTCGCAGAGAAGCTCCCAACAATGAAAACTGACATGCTCACAAGCACTAAGAAAAGTTAGTCCACTTCGTAAGTTTTCAAATTTAGAAACCTACCTTTAGAAGGCACATGTGCTATCATGCTACTATTGAGAAGGCAAAGCTGAGCTTTTTAATGTGCAGGCGCTGCATGACTAAGTCAAGTGAGGCTTGCTCTCACTAGGCCACTCTATAGTCCCAAACTGGGGTCCAGGAACTGCTGGAAAATACAACTATTGGTGGTAAAAGGAAGTGAGATGGCAAGAGCTCCTGAGCTGGCACCACTGGATTCCTCTGGCTCTATATGTGCATCCATCCCGCAGTGATATCTACTGTACCCTGTCTATGAGTCTCTCCCAGAGTTTCCTTTCCACTCTGCTCTCTTTAGTACGTGGTCTATGTCTTGTAAACACATGAAGATTTTGGTATATGGCTTCTAGTCAGGAAGGTTGACCACCTTTGTACTATAGGATATTGATCAGTCACAACGCATCAGCTGAAACCACCCACTGTGCAAAAGAAAAAGCAATGTAACTCCCCAAATTATAGTGGAAGCTACAGACTTATCTATTGAAATTTGATTAAGTATTAATTTGTTTTCTTAATATATCCCCCAATTTGTACACAGTGCTAACAACTATGATTCCACAACCTACAAAATTGGTTCTGAGCTACAGGACACAAACCACTGGTAGTAAATGTTGTGGTACACCAAAAAAGACCCATCAAATTCCCTTAACTCAGAGATCGTGGAAAAGTCTGGAAGTCTTGCTTTAGGAGATATAATCAGTAACAACAAAAATTATCAACATACCATACCTTCAACAAACTTGAATGCTCTTCAACTGTAGGCATGATTCCATCAGTGTAACATTATCAAGGYGATGGCAGCAGCATGCACTAGGTCTAATGAGAAAGAAAAAACCTTCTTATTTGAGCAGTCTATGTAAGGTACTGAAATCATCCCACAAAATTGGATATAGCTGGATTTCTTTTGATGTCCGCACAATCAGCTTCAGAGGATAAAAAGTCATATGACATATTGTACTACACTGCTGTCACTGACACTGGGGCAGATATAAGGAAAGCTAAAATGAAGTAATTTTAATTTATGATGTTGTAATACGAAATGTTTTCTTCCCTACGCAAAATGAAAGCATATAAAAATAAAAGGTACAAATTTTCCAGATATTATGTATTAAGTACCTTTTATAATAACGATTTGCTTTATAGTCCCTTTTCAGACATTGCTTTTATTGCTTCTATTTGTTCCAGATGATAGTTGTCTTTGTAAAAAGAGTTTATTCCACTTTATCACTGAGAAAAGTTGTGTGATAGTATTTGTTCCATGTAATTTCCATAAAAAGTATTTTTGGCTTTTCCCTCTTAGTACGCAGCCACATGCTTTTAGAAGTAGCTGGGACTTCTTATGAGATTTTATAATGTGTATTAAATAAGCTAAAATACAGATCAAAGGTTGGTCAAGTCACTGTTAATTCACAATCTAGTAATCTTCCACAAAGTCTCAAGTACTAAATTAACCACATTTACCAGACCATCTGACAATTTTTTTACCCCACAGATTTTCCAGTTAATTAAAAATACTTTTTCTGTTCCCTTTTGCCATGTAGATGCATGTAGATGGAGCAAATCAGATACAGTGACAATAATCAAAAGCAGAAGTGATTGACTGTTCCACCAACAGCTTCTAAGCAGAAGCCACAATACAGTTATCATAATTACTGAACTATACAAACTACCTAGTTTCAAGAGAGAAAAAAAGCATTTCCTCTTTAATGACATGGTAGTAAAGTACAGCTTGAAAACCAGCACAAATTTTTAACGTTTTTGTACGACCATGTCTGGAGTCCTAGCTGCAAACGAACAGGATTTTTTTCTTAATCCTGTTTTAGAGAACTAAGACAGCATCAGACAAATACTTCTAAGAGAATACTGATATATTTAAACTTGATTTTAAGATTTCATGTACTATATTATAGAACATTAAGCAAAGGCTTTTTATTAGTCTATTTTTGCCTTGCTTACTGTTCCTCTATTTTCATATGTCCATCCGATGGAAAAAATAGCTACAATATCAATTCACGTCTACTCCCCACAGTACTGGCAAGCTAAGCTGCCAGAAGACAGTATGAAGTAGATAGCTGAAGAGAATATAAAAACTTCAGGCTCAAATAATTTCCTTGTAAACCCAGGTAACACATTCTTTCCCGTTCTCGTGCTGCAGGGGACCTTGCATCCCCTATCCTAATAACTGGGAACCAGCATCTCTATCTAAAACAGTCTGCAGGAAGTTTCCAAGTATTTCTCTTTCTGGAAGGTATTTAGCAGATGCAAGTGATTTACCACAAACTTGTATGCAATTTTAAGTTGTAATTAATTCTAATATATTATAAAAAGGAAATCAATAGGAAACGTTGGATGTTTTGAAACCTACAAATACATACATTAAAAATAGGAAATGTGTGTCTACCTAAAGAACTATTTCTAAAGTGTTCTACTTACCATGCAAAATATACACTAAAAGGACAAGAAATTGTTTAAAATAATTTCCTATCAGTTGAAACACAATAAGCATTTTCAAGGCTGCATTACAAACTACAGTGAGCCAGGAAGTCTTCCACAAAGGAGAAAATGTAGACACCCGCCACTCCCTAAATATAAAAGGTATTAAAGTAACTAAGTGTTAACAGAGCTGCTTGTGCGGTATAGGGTGTTTTTCACCTGTCTGCGAGAGTCACCTCAGTTTCCATGAGCCATGCCGTGGGCAGTACAACATCCCTGTCACACGGGTACCAGCAGCGGCCTACCTCATGTCCTGCCCTCGCCCCGCACCGCCGGGTCACCCCCGGGAAGCCCGCCTGCGGCTCGCCTCTTCCCTTCCTGCGGGGAGATTTTGACCCAGAAGCGCTTCATGAGGAGCGGGGGAAGGGGCTGAGCCGCCACACAGGCCTCAAGGCGGCGGCGGGCGGGGAGGGGGCGGCCAGGGCTCCGCTGCCCCCCACCCGCACGCACGGGGCACACCGCAGCGTTAGGCTCGTTTCCCGCTACCGCCCGGCGCTCCCTCGGCCACGTTTAGCCCAACGGTGGCTGCATTAAGCGCGTACGCTCTGGGAGGAAGCTCCGGCCCCGGCCCCCCGGAACCGCCTCGCTCCGCCGCGGCCCAGCCTGCCCTCCCCCCCCGCGAGAGGGGTCCTGTGCCTTGGCCCCAGCCCGCCCGCTCGCACGTACCGGCACCCGCCGCCGGAGTACAGCGGGAGGGCGGCGCTGCCCGGGCCGTGCCCCAGCCCACCCTCTCCTCGCGCCTGGCGGGGAGGTGGCGGCGGCCTCTGAGGGAGGGCCCGCGGGGCTCCCTGCGCGCCTGCAGGGCGGGCGGCGGGCAGGGCCCAGCTGGCGGCAGGCCAAAGCCGCGGTCCCGGCTTTCGGCCCCGCGTGTGCGGCGGCGGAGCGCGGGAGGCGAGGTGCCTGCTAGTGCTGGCTTAAGCGAGGGCTACTGAAACGGCAAAGTCCAGCACCCAGCTAGGTTAAATAAGTAAACAAAGGAATCAGTATCGTCTGCACAACTTTTGAGACCTCCCTGTGCCCACAGAACACAATCTGCAAAGTCCTGAGCTTACTTTTTCACAAGACCCTTCCTGCATTCAAGCCACAGATGGATACTGCTCACTCAAAACAAGCGTGTGGTTTCGCCTCAGTACTCCATGTGCCTCTGCGTTGTTACTCACTGTGTGTATGCCCCAAGACACAGCATTTCCCATGAGCTGAAGTGTCAGGAAATGTAGGGAGAAAGGGGAAAGTCCAGCCAGTTAGACCTTCCAAAGGAAATAAAAATAATAATAAAAAAGTTCCAAGGTCATCTTGATTATTGAGGTCATATTAATAAAACCAACGTTTATATAACACATTCTGAGGGGAAAAAAAGTCTTCCCTGCCCAGAAAAATCACAAAGGGATGGAAATTCAGGAAGGGTGAAGTTCAAGCGTTTGGCTTTGCTGTACTGGAATTAATGTTACTTTATTTTACATTATAATTTTCTTATGCTTTGCAAAAAAAAAAAAAGAAGTGAAAAATATATGAGTTCTGGAACACAAATCTAACATATGTTGCAACATGTATATTGCTTATGCTGTAGACATATAGCTCCAGGTCATCTTTCTGGACCTTTTCTCACCACCATTGATAATAACAAAGACATTTAGATAGAATGATAACAATCTCAGATTGTTCTAAAATTCTCTCTAAAATCACAACCAGGACTATTACCATGACCAATTTTCACTAGCTGTTTTGCAGCTATCAAAGGTTTGGTTTTTTTACTTCTTCTTTTACTCAACTGTTGTTGATCCTACGTGTACCTCATATATTGGATGCTTATGAATATGGAACTCAAACTAATAAAATAGCCCCTATTTTATTATAGGTCTGTAGTGTTTTAGGAAAACAGCAAGTAAAATTTTTAACTGGATTTGTAACAATTTTTCTAACTGTAAAATTTGTGACTAGAACAGCTCCTGTACCCTTCTGCTAGCAAATCCAGATCGCCTTAGTTGCAGTCTACACATGCAAGCAAGTAACAGAATGAGACCCAAACCCTGTCAGGTGATCTCAAAGGGTGGCACTTACCTCTTTCAAGAATCTCAGGCCTTGTGCAAACTCACATAAAAACTCCAAGGCATCTGGTCTCCCACTTTAGAGGAAAACTATTCCACGTTCATATGAAGGGGACTTCTGCAAATCATATGGATTTTTCATTTGAAAGATGCTGAACTTTTTACTTTTGACTTGTCAAGTACATTTGGATGAAATCAATTAATAATGCCTAGAACAAATTAAAAATGCTAGATAAAATTACCTTAAATTTTAAGTTGGACACATAGGGAAAGAAAACAAGATTTATCAAAGCATGCGGTGCTGAAGCCAGTGTTGATTTACTGAAGTCCAGTAACCAGTTTCTTCAGGATTTCAGAACTCACGGGGTCAATTTCTCAATTTTTAATTTTTTTTCCAGAAATTCAGGAGAAAATTTGTTTTCCTGCTTTCAACAGACTTCACAACAGCCAGTCACAGGACTTCCATTACCTCCTGTGATATATGATTACTAACCCAATACTCGCTGGTCTGAATTAAAACCCTTCAAATGAGGTACGTACTTCCGTGTAAGTCTTAGTTAATTTTGAAGGTGCTCACAGCTTTATGCATGGTCATGAACTTTCATGTCCCTATTTTTAAGACAAATTGAAATTAACTTTGAATGGCAATACAGACATATGGGATAGGATCATCAGGAACTTTTTTTTTGCATACAGTTGGCCTAAATTCCCATCTTAGTTCTTTACAACCCCTAACGACATGTGCCAAGTACTGCCGGAGTAACCCTAAGCCCTTCCAGTACTGTTTTGGACGTTTCATTTACCAACCCCTTGGCCATTTTCCGGGCCCTTCGCTGAGCCACCCATCAGTGTCTCGCCCAGCACTATCGCCGGACACGTCTGGCTGGAAAGCACCCGTGTACCTGCAGACACAAGGCAGAGGCCTCCTGCCGCTCCAGCGACACCGGCGCCTTCCCGCGCTGCGCCCAGCCTCGCCTCAGGTGGCGGGGCCAAGCGGCCGGGGCCGGCGGCTGGGCGCGGGGCGGCAGCCGC
>JAYKAV010003035.1:109351-149083 GCA_035582835.1 Phoebastria nigripes | reverse complement strand
GGCCGAGCGAGGGCCGCGGCCCAGGCCGCGGCGTGGGCGCCAGGGGCTCGGGGGGGTGGAGGTCGCAGAGCCGCGGGGCTTGAGCCTCGGTCACGGACGGGGGTGGTACCCCCGGCCTCTCCCCGGCCCGCCGAGGGGACTACCCCGCCCCAGCCTGGCCGCCACTCCGGGGAGGGCGTGGGGCAGTCGCGGTAGCCCGCGCTGGCTCCCCGTGCACACACGCCCCCTCACAAGGCCCGGCGGCCCGTGTGCGAGGGGCGGGCGGGCCGGCCGCGGCCGGGGCGTCCAGCGCTTCCCTGAGGGGGCGCCTGGGGCATCCCAGGTGAGGGTAGCCCCTGAGAGGAAAGGGGGTGTGTGAGAAGCTGCGAGCGGGGCCCGAAGGCAGGCGGGAGCAGGAGGGGTAGGTGAAGTGGCGGACGGGGCCTGGCGAATATTGCGCCAGGTGGCAGGGTCCGCGAGGCCGGGTATTGCCTCTCCGCAGCCTAACGAGCCGCGGGCTGGGCACGCTGCGAGCGCCCTGGTCGGCCTCTCGGGTGCTGCTCGGTGCCTGCTCGCGAGTTTGAATGAGTCCTCCCTCCTCCCCTAGAAGGCGAAGTAACCGGGCTGTCTGCGTGCCACATGTTCTCCCCTCTGCAGGCCTCTCCTGGAGAAGTGGAGCCTACAGGAGCTACCATGGCTGGCAGGAGGGTCCTCTGCCTCTCTCTTTCAAGGATTTTCTAAGGCACTTCAGAGATTTTTATGAGTAATGAGTTTCAGGCTCATTTTGTTTGCAGCCACGACCAAACTATAAGTACTGTGTATATATGATTGTACTTTGAGTCATTGAGGAGGCTTTGAAGGAGAGATGCTTAGGAGAAAAAGAAATAGTTTATTGAAACTGTGGACAAAATATCTATTGTAGTGCTAAACATTGCCTAACAATTCAGTCACAATTAGAAAAGTATCTTCTATAATGATGATAAAGAAGTCACTTTTGCTAGTAGTTGCCTAATGTTTGACTAGTTAATTGTCTTTTAGTAATCATCTGAGACCTGTTTTAAGAGGAACATGAGACCTTTTTTTTTGCATAAAGTCTTTTCTAAGATGTATCTTTTTCTCTGAGACAATATTTTGGTTTTCATGTTTTTGTTCTATATTGCCTGCAGAAGAGGCTGTTCTTTGGACAGGGATAAATGTTTTTAGTTTTGGTTGGGTTTTCTTTTTGCTTTATCTTTTTCCCCACATTTTGTTTCGCCATTCTCATTGATTAATGCATTGGGGTCCAGCATGACTCAAATTTTTAAGTGCTACCATGATAAAGATACGATAAAAATATGGAAATTACACATGATTTATGAAGTGTTAGTTTATCTAAACTCGCAGAGCTTGATTTATTGCTTTTTAAAAATTATTTATAAAGATTTCAGAAAAAAGTATAGTTTCCTGTATATGAAGTAGATCTGAAGTGGAACATATAAAGGATACCAATATCAGTAATCCTCTGAGAGCACCCTTTGGGACTATATTTCTTATTAAGACTTCCCATTTTTCCAGTCCTCTTCTGTTAAACAGGAACTTTTTTTTTTTTTTTAAGTTAACTAAGCAGTCATCAAGCTGTTATCAAAAGAAGGTTTATTTTTTTTCCCCTTAGGATCTCAGAAAATCTGTGGATTATGAGGGAATTTGGTGTGGAGAATATGTACTGCAATTTTACTCTGCTGCAGCATGATGTCTCCACTACCAGTTCACTCCTCCATGCCATGTGTGCTTAGGAGCCATCTTCCATTTGGAAGCAGAGTCAGTGAGTGCCAGGGAGCAAATCTGGCCATCTTCTAACGGAGTGAGGTTTGGGTAGGAGGTTGGGACGAGGCAGGGAAGGGATCTAGAGCTACAGTAGTAGAGAAAGGAAAAGAACACGAGAGTAAAAGATGGTAGAACAAGCTTTTTTTTGGTTATGGTTGGCAAATATGGGTCAGCATTAAGAACTATCTCCCGCTGTTGCGTGGTCTTGCCTTATTCTCATCTTCAGTAACGGGTAGGAAAGGATTCCACTTCTGAAATTTAGTTTGGGGATCCTAATGCGTAAATGGCTTGGAGGTTACACTAGACCCTTTAAAAGCTTTTTCCGTTTCATACAATGCTAACACTTGCCTTTTCTTAGCATTTTGTAAGTTTTATATAATATATTTAAAATATAAATTTGTTGTTTCAGACCTGTGCTAATCCACTTTCTGGTTACGAATAGTAGAATCGAAATGGACATGTTTCTTAGCTGCTTCTGGGGGAGCAGTGAACACCAACAAAGGCACTTACTTGTGCACAGACCTGGGAGAAAACACCTGTATTCTTTCACAAATCTTAACAGAAAAAAAAAAGTACTTTCTGCATAGATTAGATAATAGAAAATCATGACTAACTCTTGACAACAAAGCTTTTTACTTGCTGTTCATAAGAGTGTAGTTAGATATTAAAATATCTTTTTCATTGTAGGTGTCTCTTTCCTAGGAAAATAAAACAAAGGGCAYGATCTACTAGGAACCTGTATTTCTGTTTAAATAGCTTAAGAGAATACCTTCCCAGCTGAACGTTATGTTCTCCCAGCTGAGATGTTGTAACTGGATGTGTATTCCTTATATACTTTAGTACAAGAAGACTAAATTCATGTTAATAATTGCAAAAAATCATACTGAAAGTGATGTAAATGAACTATGCGGTGCAGTAGTATTAGGAGTATGTACTGCATACCTGCACCATCTGAGGATGGCGTTTTCTTAAATCTCTCTAAGAGGATAGCAGGCTCTTGCCTGATGTCCATGGAAGACAATGGTTGATATTGCCAGGTATCTCTTTGATTTTTTTTTTTTAGGGGGGGGGGAAATATTATGTCAGTAGTCCAAAAAAGACTTGTAGCATTATTCTAGAGAAGGAGGCCTGATGGAAAGTGGTGTCAATCACTTTTTGTCTGCAAAAATGTTGAAAGTCTTTTTTTGTGGTTGGCTTTTTCCCTCTAAGTACCATTAGAAGGGGTAGCCAGATTGGAAACCTATAATATGTGATTTCTGATGATGAGTAGAAGGTCTTCCTGCATAAATTTTATAGACCTGTGTAGAGCGCAAACGTGTTCTTCTTTTCTTATAGATGTGTTAAGTCCACGTAATTGCAAAGACAGCATCCTAAACCTGAAATGTGTTCAAGTGTAGTACCTTATTCCTAAATCTGCTGACAACAAAAATCCTGTGCTGCTGATTAGTAAAATGAAAAAAAAAAAAAATTTCCTTAGTTGTCATTGCTGCTAATTCAGAGCTTTTTAATGGTGAAACACAGAGGAAAAGATGGTGGTGGTTGGGGAAAATGCTGAGGAAATGCTGGAGATTGAGGGTTGGGCTGGTTGGATTTTTGTTGTTCACACCTTCAGTATCATTGTAACACAGCTGGAAGCTCTGACACAGGAATGGAACTAGGAACAAAATTTCACGTCTCCCATTTCAYAATCATAACTTTTTATTTCTAGTTTAATCCATACTGGAATGAACATATAACATTTTTAGTCTATGGCTCCACCGTCACTTTAAGCCKATACGTGCTGCTGCCAAATCTTTTCTTGGAGCAGGGAGGAAAGGGTAGTTTTTATGCAGCTAGGTGGCCACCTGTATGAAAGCTAAACGCATGGATGTATGAGTCCTCTGTTCTGGTATCAGCCCACATTTATATTGGCTTCAAGTGAGTGGAACCACAGCCTTAGTGAATGTGATATATGTTCAGTACCCTCTTTGTGCATTTGCATTTTCTGGACTCAAAAGTTTTGCTTAAAAATATATTTCTGAAGATTCCAGATGGCTATCTTTGCAATATAAATCAATGTAGTTTTGTCTTCCTGCATTTGTAGATGGCCTGGAACAAAATGCTAGGAATGTGAATTTATGGACTTTATTGTTCTCTTCATTTGGACATTGAATGAATACCAGTGCAGAAGATAATTGTAAATTGATGCAAGGAAACAAATTCAAAGGCAAGGTCAAGGAGAAATTAAAAATAGGGGAGAGCTGATGATGACAGAGAAAGAAGTGAAGGAATGGGACACAATATATATTTTTTCCTACTGAATACATCTGTGCTCCAAATCTGTTTGGTCCTGTGTAGGGACTGAAACAAATAGGTAGTCCCATGACCTGTTCAGCATAGTTACAAATAAAGGGTTTTTGTCCCACTCATAAAACTAGGAAATATTACTGTATTGCTGCTTGCCATCAGCTCTTGTAAGATGCATGACACATTGATAATTCAGTTGGTGTGCATCTGTGAGTGCCTTCTAGCCTGTTTCAGTCAAAAGGAGCTAGTTTATATTAAACAGTATTATTACCAGATCCTTGCTAGCACAGGTGATTTTGAAAAAAATTCCCCAAGATGTATTTTTAAGCATATCAACACATATGAGTGATAATCTCTGGCGGAGAGATGCTTGTGATGTTTGGGATGGTTATCTTTTTCCATTGGCACAGATCATTTTAAAGGAGAACAGCTGTCTGCAGCCTGGCCGTGAATTGGCCAGCTTTATGCTGCAAATATTTGAACAAAATAATGAGGCTGGTGGAGGTGTGAAGAGATGTGAACCCTGATGGACACAGCTGGTGATGCATTGGTTATGGATGCAGCTGTTCTGACAAGACTAAATATTTTTGGTGTATTTGTCAATAAACACAAATATGCTCTAAGCTGAACTGTAATTCCACTTTCAGAAATAAAACAAACAGGCCTCTTTTGTTAGATACACTGAAGTGGTTTTTTAGTTTTGGTTGGTTGGTTGGTTGGGGTTTTTTTGGCATAGTTTCTACTTAGACTTAGTAAGAGGCTCCTCAAACAGGAGGTGGTTGAGAATGATGAATGGCTTGAACATCTCAGGATAGTGCTTGGGTGGTTATATTGTCCTTTCTTTCAGAGTTTTGGAAGGAGGAAGTGAGCTGACTTCTCAAGATTGCCCTTCTGCATAGCACATTTTTGTGTGTATGTATAGTGAGCATCTTTTGGGTTGACTTYAAAATCATATTCCCTTCACTAGTAAAATTCCATCAAGTTCACAATTAAAAAATGCAAAGTATTGTGGGTTAAGAGTATCCACATTCTAATTGAAAGTAAATTTAGAGATAAATACACAAGTCATGTAAGCCCCATTGTTACCAGACATATAGTGCTATTGAGCTTTACTTGTAATTTTCTGACTTTATTCTTGGTACTTTCAAATTGTTTTTTTTTGTTCGTTCTGTATTTAACATTCATACCTCATGTACTTGCTTTTAATACAGACAAGTTTTAAATGATCAGTATGTACAAGATTGTGTTTGGTATTAAATACTACATGAATATAAATCAATAGTTTATGGATCATTTGTAACTCAGTAGTTTTCCCTGTAACACTTCAGGAGAAGGTCTGTCTGAAGTAATAACTGTGCAAAGGATGCTTAAGTATATTGGAGGGGAAACACACACTTGACTTGTAGGTAGGTAGGATAAACGTCACTGATACTTTAGCCTGGTTTACTAGGCAACATCAGCTCAAGAGTTAGGTATATTTACTTGGCCTGGTGTTTGTCCAGTCAGAGTGTTCATACTGACCAGTTGACATAACTGTCATTTAGAACCAAGTGCAGCCAGTATTTGGGGGATATTATTGGAGGATTTAGGGGAAGTGCAGGGGACGTTGGAGGTAACATTTAGAACACAGACTAAACTTCATTTGTTCCACTGTTCATGAGACAATGTAGAGGTAGAAAAACCTCAAATTGAACAAAAGTTGGTGAGACTAGGAATTCAGGTAGAATTCTTTATTTCTTCCTTCTCTCTCCCACCCTGTTCTCTAACCAAGTTAAAAATTGACTGATGTAGGATATTGACATTTATTTTACAATTTAGCTTTAGTCATTATCAATGTTTGGAAAAGAAAAATTGTGTCACATATTAAGATACTTTGCATTTATTTTGGCTGAAATACTGTATATAGATGTTAAGGCATACCTCTACATTTCTCAAGCAAATTGCCTGTAAAGCAGGAGTTAAATCCCTCCTCACTCAAGCGCTACAGCTAAATGTTTAAAGTTTGGGTACAATCAATCGATTGGTTGTGGTACTACTGGTCCTTAGATGTCTCAGTTCAGTTAAAACAGTCAGTTCTACCTGACAGGTAGGTACCTGACCTACCAATATTTATTGTAGCATTTATTCTGAGAGGTTTCCTAGAAAAAAATATCCCCCTGCCCCTCCGTGCAGCTGTATAGTCTATTCTGCTGCTGACAGTGTGAGTTCATGGCTGTCCTTTGGGCAGGTCTCAGTTCTGAAGGCAGTCTGTCCCCTCCCAACTGTCTCGTCCCCTTCCCTTGCCCACGCTGCCACCTTCCTTGCGCTGCCCCAGAGTTTGTGCAGCAGCGTGGTGAGCTGGTCAGCCTTCTGTTAACCCGACAACACTGAAGTTCTCGGCTACAGGTGTTTTCTTTATTTGTTTCTCTGCCTGGCTACAGAATTTGTTGTACTAATAGAAGAGAAATGGTAATTCAGGGAGAGGAGCAAGCAGACTGAGGCAAGCCTGCTGCTTTTGACGAGTCTGGCTTGTGTGAATTAATATATTCGTTACACAGCTAAGAGGGTATCTAGTGAGATTCTGCATGTTTGCAAAGTCTTCTCATGCTAAAAATCACATGAATGATACACTACTGAGTGGTGTTTAGTTTAAACCAGTCCTGCATTGTTCTTGTGATTTTTCACTGTGTAATCTTGGCAAAACATTAGGAGTGACACTGAGCACAAGCAGAGAGAATAATATAGACTAACATGATAACACTGCTGTCTTTTGATTTCTTATAGCCTCTTGTTCATAAGCTGAGAGTGACAGATGGTGATAATTGACTTTTTTGAGGCTGTTGTGTGGCAGAGCTATGAGTGAAGCTCTAGGAGAGATGTATGCAGTATGTCAGCTAGATTTGAGTAGTGTTTTCTGGCAATAAAAAATAATTAAAACTGAAAATTTACGGATTATATTCCAAATTTTGGAAAAGGTACTCCAGTCTTACAGATCCTTTTGCCGTCATTGTTTTTTCCCCTCTCTGAAGTAATTCAGAGAGGATGGGGCTTCAGAGAAGGAAAAGAATATCATGATTGTACGTAATGTTGGAAGGCCAGAGATGGAAATGGGATTAAGACATTGCTTGTTACACAAAAACAAAAGGATTTATATACTCAAAGATAAGGGAGAAGTTGCATTAAAATTCTTGATAAAGAATAATAGAATCATTTAGGTTGGAAAAGACCCTTAAGATCATTGAGTCAATCCGTAAACCTAACACTACCAAGTCCACCACTAAACTATGTCCCTAAGCACCACGTCTACACATCTTTTAAATAACCTCCAGGGATCGTGACTCAAGAGAGATAAGCAATGACATAAAAGGAAAAGAAACAATAAAAAGCCAAAATCATTTAATTTAGCAGTAATTGTGGAAAAGCTACATCTTTGTATTTTTTTCATGTAGAATGGTTTGGATCCTAATTAGAGCAGCTCCTAATAACTGTAGTGACAGGAATCCAGGAAATATATTCCTAAGAAATTGAATGCTTAAGTCTTAACATGACAGTATGTTGGTGATTTGTCAAGTTGTGACCATCATAAGTTATTTTCCACTCTTTGACCATTCTCTTTATTTGTGGCAAAAGTTCTGGTATTTCTGAAAGTATGCCTACTTGACTTGTGCAATTATTACTCACCTACAGCAGCTGAAGAAGTTCACCATCCTGGGCTGTTCACCTTTCTGTGCTCCTAGACAAGCAGTATGTTCTCTCTTGAGCAGCTGTAGTTCATGGCCCAGGTAATTAATAGTAACTGAGATGAGCTGAACTGGGTTGTGGACTGCAGCAGCTGATGTATTCCTGAGGAGAACAGGCCTGATCTGAAGCTGGTAGCTCTGACCAGAGGAGTGGGTTAGCATGCAGAGGTGGCAGCCTCCTCAGCCACTAACACTGAGCCTAACAGAGATTGCAAATTAGTCTTTTTAAACAGTTGAAAGGCAGTTGCAAAAAGTTGTTTGAGAGCACTCAGACAAGTTGTTTGGTCTCAAAGCTGATTTTTTTTTTTTCTTTTTTTCCTCTCTGATGCTTATTTTACCTAGGATATAGAATTCTAGGAGCAGACAACTTAGGTGATTGTCGCGAAAGATTACCTATACTATCTGGATAGCAAGAAGACTTCAAGCTTTATTATCCCCATATCTTACAATATCTTTTCTTTTTATATTTCTTCATCTGAAGTATGGCACTCAAGTTTGAATTTAATACCATTGCAGCATGAATAAAATCACTCATTTGGGTCTACAAAACATGGAAATGACCTAAATACTTTGCGTTTTCTGAACATTTAAAAATACCTAGGTTTGCTCCTTGGTTTTTTTGAAGGCTTGCTTTTCTGCAGTTTTTGTTGTCTTTGTAAAATCTTCTACATTGACTTACATGTAGGTTCACTACACAAAAGGGGAAAACTAAATTTTATTTTTATTACTTACAGTATTTAAACTTTTGAAGCCATGGGAGTAAAGGTCCAGAGACCTCGTTGCTTTTTTGACATAGCCATCAACAATGTACCTGGTAAGAAAATTATAATATCCATTCAGTAACATGATATTCATATAAGATATATAAGAATAATACAAATACCAGTTAACTTCATAATAAATACGGCTTTTTTTTTTGTAGCTGGAAGAGTGGTCTTTGAACTGTTTTCAGATGTGTGTCCAAAGACATGTGAGAATTTTCGCTGCCTTTGCACAGGTTTGTAGATTTTTAATTTTATTTATAACTTCTAATGTAATACCATGTTAGCTAGTTTGATGTCTATGTTATTTTTCCTGACATTTTCTTACATATAAAAATAAGTACGTAAAACATTGGTTCTTTGTATCTCTAGAGATTTAGCTGATTTCTCATATACATCTGATGTAGAATCGAAGCAGTTGTAGCTTTGGCTTAGCATGTTGCAGGGAGTATACACTAATCAACTTTAAATACGGACACAGTAAGCTGATTTTCTGTTACTAGCATAGATATTACTGTTCACATTATATAACATCATCCAGTCTTGAAAGGTAGCCAGTAAGAGGTCAACCATGCAGACTTACTTTTCAGTCTCACGACACTTTGAGGTATTTGAAAGGTATTGCTGGTATTCATTAGTATTTTTTTTTCTTCATTTTAATTTTTCTTTGTCGATGGAGACTGGTGATTTCCACTCCTATTGAAATTCAGATTATTTCTTGAACAAAATACTGAGAAGATTCTCTCCTGGAAGCATTTCCAAACAGAATTATTGTCCTGTGGACTGCATGCTTTTGTTGAAAATGCTGACAGTTTAGCAATACTTAAAGTTATTATCACAAGAATAATTTTGTGAATACATAAATAGCATACATGCTTTCTGTCTTCAGCATTTTCTGCTTCCTTTCCCTCCAGCTCTGTTGTTTTTCAGGTCAAGGCTCTGTAGCTGTTAATACCGAATCACTCAGCAGTACTATTATGATCTGAATCAGGTGTGGGTTCATAATTACGTTCATGTCAAGTTAGTTAGAACACTTAGTGCACCATTCATGATGTCTGCAGGAATGTAGGTTTATCATCATCTGATCTGACATTAGGTTTACTGGCACAAAATCAGATTATCAAAATTTGTTAACAAATTTGAACCTTAAAGTGATTCTTTTTAATGGCTGTGAGTATGTTATCGTGTGACCATGGCATTCTTGATCTGCTATCAACTGCTCAAAAGTCAGATTTATTGCATAAAGGTGTTATTCCCTGCTACTGCTTTAAATTTTTGACTTTAATCTTTCAACAGCATTTCAGGTCAGGAGCAAATACTACTAAGTTCATACTTAGTTACTGATATGAAAAATCAAATTCAGATGCTGAACTACTTTGCTGCTTTAACGTGTTTAAGAATAGTGAGGAAAATACATGGGCAGAGTGTTTATGATATTGATCATCAGCAAATTAATTCAAATTTTGATTTTATTTGTTTTCCTTACTCATTTTTTTCAGGCAGTTTTGAAAAGTATATGCTGTCTTCTTAAAACAGGGATCAACAGCTCCGTGTTTTCCTGGCATACATACGTTAGGCATATGCCAAGTTAGTGGAACAGATACAGCTTCACATTTATCAAAGTTCCTATCAAAAGTGTTTTTTCTATCTAGTCAGATCCATATGGAGGCACTGGTCTGTTATAGATAAATTCAGAGGCAACTGCCCTTGACAAAACCTGCCAGTTTAATAGCTCAGATTATAGGAAGATACAGTCTAATGGTTTGCCAGCGCTGAGAGGAAGAGATCCTTTTCCTTCCAACATACTCCCACTGATTACCTTACTGTTACCTTGAGGTTGGCTCTGCCGTTCACAGGACCCACCATGAGCCATTCATCTTGCTAACTCAGCAGAGACCTTATATATTTGAGGGTAGCAGGGAAAGTAGATAGTATTGTAGCTGAAGCAGAGAGTCTGCTTATGGGTCTTGAGCACGAGAGCTGACGTAAGGAAGACGGCAGTTGTAATCACGAGGAGGGGAGGGAACAAGATTCCTTCTCCTTCCCCCTGCCTCTTTGTTTTTGTTACGAGCTTTTGTGGTACCTTAAGCTTGCCATGTTATAACTGAAGATCTGAGTGTTTCTTGCATGCTTCTGAACAATGCCAGTTATCTTAAACCTAAACTGGCTGTTTAATTTCAGTCAATCTGCATGGAAGAGACCAGAGTTGTATGCTAATGTCATTAAGGAGTTCTTCTGCTGTTACTCTAGAGGCAGAAGGTAGTTTCTGTTCTGCTTTCTTAAATGCTAGTTTCTTATTGATATTACAGGTATGTGTCTGCCTCAGAAGCTGATTTTTCAGAGCTTAGTAGATGATTTTGATTAAGCACTTACGTAGCGCTTTTTTGTAGTGGAGATTCTACAGGTACAGAGAGTAATTTTGTTTTATGTTCCTCCTCTTCTCGTTTAGGTGAAAAGGGTACAGGAAAATCCACCCAAAAGCCATTGCATTACAAAAGTTGTCTGTTTCACAGGGTTGTGAAAGATTTTATGATCCAAGGAGGTGACTTCAGTGAAGGTATGATTTCTTTGAAGAGAACTTTAATGCTTATGTAATAGAATATTGCAGGAGTTCTGTGTAGCATCATTTACTTATATTAATTATTCTGTGATTCAACTGCTTTTTTCCCTTTTTTCTGCATAAGAACCTTTACATGAAAACTTATATAATAAACTTAAATAAACATACACGTGTGTGCACACATACACACTTTTGCTCCGTTATCTCAGTACTCGGAATACTAAGTACTTTCTGTTGAAGGGTTTAAATGTGAGGGTAAATACTATATCTGCTGCTGGGAAACAGAAAAAAGTGAGACTGTAGCAGAATACATTGGAGAATACTTTCTTGTTTTCCAAGTTCGCTTTGGGACTACGAAGATGCATCTTGATCTTCTTTGTATATCTTGAAGAATAATGTCAGTGACTTGGATGCAGTTGGATCAGTATTTCGTATTATGAAGCATGTTCTGCATAATGTGACTCTTTAAAATCACTACTTTAAGTTGTAACTGTCACTTTTCCTCTTTCAAGGAAATGGCAGGGGAGGAGAATCCATTTATGGTGGCTTTTTTGAGGGTAAGAGTTTTATCAGTCTGCTCTATTTTGGTGTTACTATAAGTAATCACCTTTACATTCTGTAGTCTCTGTTCTGTAAACCTAAAAATCCATTGTTTTTGTGTTTGGTCTTAGAGGCCTTTGACTATCCAGTTTAGGTTATTTTATTTTACTTTTAAGATATGAACCTTTTTAATTAATGAAAAATAAAAACCAAACTCCTTTTGTATTTGTCTGTTTTACCAGATTTACATTTTTATAACTGTTTTTAAACATACATTTTTGGCTTGAGCAGCTAGCTAGAAGTTGGGGATTGTCTTTTCTTCCAGTGAAAAGGAGAAAGGCATGATGGAGTCAGGTTTCCTTGCAAATGTTTATTTAAAAGAAAGCATAAAGCCCTGCTTTCCTGAACCCAAGAGGAATTAATGATAAAGAGGCCATCAGTTTTCTCACAGTCCTGGTTCTTTTTCAGTCAGTGTTGCAGAAGAAGTACCTCTTCTGCACTCCAGTGTGTTTCTCAGCCTGTGTTTGTCCAGAATGTAGTGGAGCATCTCTGTGTTTCTTGGGGCAGTTTTTGTATTACACCTAAACCCATGTGATGGCTAGCTGCCACCAGCAGGAGTGGTTATGCTCCTCCCTCCACTTTTCTTTTAACATTGGTTCTTGTCTGAGCTTGCAGCAAACAACCAAAAGAATTACTCACTATTTCAGTAGGGCCAGGCTGCAATTTTTTTATCAGACCTTGATTTGAATCAACAGTTTGCAGCTGCCAAAAGAGGAAGGAGGTCTTACCTTGCACTGGCTCTCGTTCAGATCAAACTTTCAGCTGATTCGGCTTGCTAAAATGCCCAAAGACTATTGCAGCAAAAAAAATGTATTTATTTCCATATTAGTGAGTGGACCCAATTCAGTAATTTGGCAAGCATCAGAACCAACACAAATGAGTAGCTGGGTTTGAGGAAACATATGGTTGGGGGAGATGGAAGAAGGAGCAAAACCTCCACCTACCTTCTGGCAGTTGCAAGCTGGTTGTTCAACTCGGCCACAGTATGAAACTGAATTTGTGGGAGTTTTTGCTTGTGTGGATCCCTTCACCAACTCACCATAGGATTAGATTGACACTTGATGCTATGCTAGATAGCAATTGTACAGGTGACTGGAGAGTGAGTGGGACTGTCCCTTTCACTGCCAGTGACACGTTGTGATGTGAAACCATAGCCTTACAGATAGCGTACTTTTCTTCTTTGTTAATGCTTGCTCCTGCCATCTGTATCTAAACAATATTGAGCAAACTTCCTCCGTCTGAAGAGTTTGGATCCCCCAACAGCCTTTATGCTGTTTTGGGAGAGGAGAGAGATAGGATAATCTCTTACAAATGTCTTAAATGAAGAACAGTGATTACATTTCACAGTTTCATTGGGATTTAGTTTGAACTGTTACAATGATGTGCTCATCAGAAGTAGGATTCGTTCAAGTTAAACTTACTTTCTTAATGGCCAGCTTGCTAAGTTCATCTGTGTGTCTGACAGACAAACAGAAGTTGTTTGGGATTGCTATCAAACTGGATATCCATGTGTATTAAAAAAATAATAAAACAACAAAACTGCCTGAAAATGAGGGGTTTCTTAATAGTTAATGCACAGCTAAAAAACTTCCCATGCTCCAAAGAGAGAATAATCAGTATGTGCAGAATAGAATGAGCAACAACTTAAAATGATGAGGTCTCTGCTAATGTTCGTAGGAAACAAATCTCTTGAACAAGAATACTCAATTTTTAATTTTTTTCTCAGGCTATAAACCATTAATTCATATTTCTCCTTATTAAATTGCATTATATAGAATGGAAGGAATAATATATTTTAAAAAATAGCTATTATTTTGAATCTATTTTTAATACAACTTTTTACTGAAGTGACTAGCAGATTTATTTAATAAGGATGTATTTACTTAGATCATAGCATTTGTCTAAGCATATGTGGTATATTTAAAGTAACTGAAAACACTTTCTTTAGATGAAAGCTTTGCTGTGAAGCACAACAAAGAATTTCTCCTTTCAATGGCCAACCGAGGGAAAGATACAAATGGTTCACAGTTCTTCATGTAAGTATTGTATTGTCCTGAAATGTGTGTGTGGTTTGCCATTTGTAAGCTGTAAAGGCAATCTTTTTAAATATTGAAGACTTGTTCCTGTGCAAACCCAAAGTTGACGGTTTTTCACAAAGTTGCGTGGAAGTAGCCATTTTCCTAATGTGCTATTTAGGGAGCCTGACTATTTTAATCACTTTTGTGTTTAGTGCTTATTGTCTGTACAAAAGAGCTTTTGGTAGTTTTCAGTAGCTGTGTTCTAACTTGGGCAATAAAGCAAACCTGTTAGTTCCTTGTAGAACTCTTATCACTTTCTTCTAATAAGTGTTGTCTGGAAGGAAGCAAAACAGCTCTGGGGGTTCTCAAAAGTAGTAGAGGGGTTTTGTGACAAAATAACTTTCCAATGCAGTCTCATTTACAGTTAAAACTTAAATTCTTAAAATACGTTGCAGTGGACTCTTCTTAAATCTAATTTATCTACAGAAAACATCTTTGAAATACATCACTCTTACCCCTGTTTCATGACCTTAATTAACATGGTGAGTTGTGGAYGTGACTTACCATTAGACCCTTATTTTAGGATTTCTGACTGATCGTTACTGTAATTATCCCAGTTTTTTACTTCCGCCACGGCTGACATCTGTATGCCTTAGTAATGCTAGTATAGGGGAAAGCTGAGAGAAAGTCAGTTCTACTTCTATGTCAAATAATCTGTACATACAGATATTTTTTTCTTCCTTTGATTTCTGATTATTTTCTAATGTACAGAAGGTTACTTGCAGTTTTCCTGCTCTGAGACAGTTGCCTTAATTTTTGTATCTGTTCCTGGTAGTATTTATATAATTTAATAAATAGAATACTTATTATATCCTATAGGAGGATGCTGTCTAAAAATTTATGTGCACTTCTGTTCAGCAAAATGTGATAATCAAAGTAATGAATTGAATAGGTAGTTTAATGTATAAAACATTAAATACTTCTAACTGCACACGAACTTAGAATGACGTATATTGGTTTTGTTCAATTTTATTAGTTCACTCAAAGTAACTTTTACCTTCATATGTGTATATGACATGCTTTAAATGCTGACTGCTTTCCACTAATACTGACTTTGTTTTTCTCTTTAAAATGTGGAAACAACAGAACAACTAAACCTACACCTCACTTAGATGGGTAAATATCTCTTATCTTCTTCTTATGTTTGTTTGGGAACTGCCTTGAGAAAATTAAGTACTAAGAATTCTTACTTTTGTTTAAATTCTTCAGACATCATGTTGTTTTTGGACAAGTCATCTCAGGTCAGGAAGTTGTGAGAGAAATAGAAAACCAGAAAACAGATGCATCTAGTAAACCATATGCTGAAGTACGCATACTGAGTTGTGGAGAGTTAATTCCAAAATCCAAAGGTAAAGTTGAATTGTACATTTACATAGATGCAAACTGTGAGGTAATTTTGCTCATTTTCTTCCCTGTTGATTGCTTATAAAAATATTCAGAAACTTATTAGTGATGGATGGTGAAAAGGTGAATAACATTGCAGTACAGTTTGTCTTCTAAAAAACTTAAAAGGTGTTGATGCAGAAGACATTAAAGAAACATGATACATGCTTTCTTCAAAGCTTCTCCTGTCTTGGATTTCCTTATACTAGCTAAATTTTAGTACAAGGCTGGCAAGCACTTGTCCCATAGAAAGTAGAGTGCTATGTTAAGAAGATTGATGGCAGTCTGACTTTGATAACTGCTGCTTTTTTTGCAGGTATTGAACTTATTTCAAGTTTCTTTCAGGTAAATCTTCAGAACAGGCACTTAGAGTAGAAAAGCCTGGAATTGCCCTTTAGCAGATATCCTTTTGAAGTTACTATTAACTATATTCTTAAACAGGAATATGACAGAACCTGCCTTTCTTTCTGGAAGGGATGCCCTGCTCTGCCATTCCAGAGCTGAACATAGTATTGGATATTGGATTCTGCTTCTCTTATAAAATAAGGCTCAATCTAAGATATTGCTGTCACTCTGGAGAATCTCATTAGAGGAAACCCAGGATGCATGTAGGAACTATGATAGGCATCATCATGCTTTTTCTTCTGTAGCATCTTCTGCTAATATGTACTATGAAGGGTGGCACCAAGGATATTGAAGCACAAGACAAGAATAATTGTTTCTTTGGCCTAAGGAAAATACAGGCATTCAAACTTGAGCTGCTTAGTTTTTCCTCTCCTTTTTGATGCAGTTCTGTGTTCATCTGTTGTGATGTCTAGCAGAATGACTTTGAAGTCTGAAGTGATCTCTTCAGTACCTCAGAATTCCAAGAAAAGTTATCTTATGGCTGCTGACTTCTCAAAGGTTCTAGAACTTCGTAGGTTAACTGCTACGTCACCCTCTGTGTTAGGACATAATTTTGTTTTTCTGGACAGTACTCAGGAGCTTGATATCTGTTAGAAAATGCATGGGTGGCATAGATCAGAAAATAAAATAAAACAATACAGCTATAGAATGGGTGAAGCTAGTGGGTGAGATACCCACTCTATATATATGTCTTCCTTGGTTTGCCACACTCCCTTTTTAGTCCACTCTAGAACACTTGAAATTGAATGACTAAGTGAAAATTTTGGCACTGAGCAGTCCGATGACTTAAAGCCATTAGGCAGGGTTTTAAAGTACTTGTCATCAAAAAGAGTGAATAAAATAAATACAAAATGTTTCTTTTTTTTTTTTTTTTCCCCCTTTAACTTCTCCTAAAAGAGAACAGAATTCTGGAAAGATCTGACTGTCTGGTCCTACCCATTTGTCTGTGTCCTTATACCTCTTTGCCTCAGTACTGCTGGGATCCTGGAGACTCTGCTTCCTGTAGCTGGTCTGGTGTGCCACGGAGGGAAATTGATGCCAGGGTGATGGGATAGCCTGCTCAACTGACAATAAGGCACAATACTAGATAATGATGGGTAGCCGGGAGTGTTTGGAGAACAAGAGGCCTTAGGCACCAGGATCAGGCAGGTGGAGGGCAGAGCTGAGTGCGGGGAGATGTGGGCCCTAATGGGCACTAATGCAGAGTGAGCCTGATGAAGGTGCTGCCTGACAGACCATGATGGGAGATCCTGGTGAGCGGAGAATCCTACTATTGAAAGGGAAAGGCTGTCTGTAGGACCTGCAAAGGGAAATCCACTGCTACTGTGAGAGATGATGGTATGGCTGGAACTGTTTGCTAAATGCACAACATGGAACCACTGATGAGCTGTGCTGACCTGAGGCAGTGGAGATAGGAGGAACAGTTTGTCATCACATCAGCAGAAGGAAATTTGCCAAGCTGCAGTCCAAAGCTGACAGGTGGAGCAGGAGAGGCCCTTGGACCTGTCAATATATAGAAGAGGCCAGGGAATCCAGATAGGAGGAGTGGTTTCTGGGAGGTGAGCAGTGTCATGGAAGATCACCAACAGAGAGTCATCTAACAGTGGAACCATTTGTAGCACATTACTATGGGAGGCAAAAGGGAACTGATACTGTGAAATATGAGGCAGTTACCAGAGGAGACTGCTTCTAAGAATTTGCTGTTAAGACAAAGGAATGAGGAGGTTGCCAGTGAGGGAAGTATAATGGCGAATTTCTGTGGGAGGGTACATTACGATAGCAAGGGAGGCTTAAACTAAAATATTTATTGTATGAGCTTGTCTGGTAGGCAACACAAAGGAAGAAATTAGACAAGTCTTTATGGAATGAAAATAGAACTGATACTTCTTGGGTTTAGCAGGGAAGCCAAGATGGCACTAGCAGAAGGAATCTGCTAGTAGAAGTAGGTGCTTGGTATGAATGTTTTTCTTTTAGGTTRAAGTTGAGGAAAGGCGATTGGATTTTTGAGTATCACGATGAATATCCAGATGAAGTGCTTTATGAAGGAAGCAAATCTATGTCTTTGTATAGAAGAATTGGATTTATTTAGGAATGAGTGGATGATGACTTGACTGAGCTAACTTACTGGATGCTCTGTGAATTGAATGTTACAGTGATCACAATTATAATATTGCAGAGGCCTAGATCAGAAGCTTTCACCTGGGATTTGAGAGGGTGATCACCTAGAAAAGTGGAATGTTTGTCATCTTTCCCTTTGTTGTTTTTTTTTTCTTTTTATTCCTTAGAATTGGAGGAGTTAGTGAAAATGAACGAAAGAAACTAAATTATAAAAGAAGAGTCTCTCTGGCCAAGTGGTGGTATTTTTAGAAAATTTTAAAGTTCCAGGGAAAATCCTGAAAGCTGGTGGGGGAAAAAAGAAGAAAGCTAAGTATTAAGCCAGTATTTAGAAAGGTCATTACGGACTAGCTAAACTAATATAATTCTCAAGAAAAAATGTGGAATAAGTAACATAATATTAATTTTCTTAAAAAAAAATGGGAGTTTGATACCAATTGACAAAGTTTTGCGGAAAGGGGTCTAGTCAAACAAGCCTGGCTGCATTGTTTGAGACCATGACTGGTTAATCAAAGGTGTATCTGGGATGTTTTCAAGAACGTAAGACATTGACATTCTGATTCAAAAACAAACAAAAAAGTTAAACAGCTTTGTGCATTGGGCAGTTTTTAACAAGAGCCTCTAATGAAGATTTCTCATGAAAAGTGTATTTCTAGGGGATTCTGCACAGAGCAGTGTTAGTCTTGATTCATGATCTTCGTTGATGTTATAGATGTCCCTGTAGAATCACTGCTTGTAAAAGTGTGCTTTCTGCAATTAAGGCAGATTATGGCTGCCTTCATAATTCATCAAAGAACAATATTGTAATTAGGTCATTCTATCAATACAATTTCTTTTAAAAAAAAAAAGTATCAGTACAAATTATCAAGCACTGATACAGAGTACAAAGTTACACATTTAGGAATCGTGAAATATCAATGGAATAAGAACAGTCTTAGAAAGTGGTGATTCTGGTAAGTCGCGTCTTACCTGGACTTTTGATTCGTGTATTCTCCCTTTCCTCTTTTTCTTACCCATTCAACCCCTAGAGTACTCATTTCTTCTGTTACACATCATTGTTAGCCCCCTTTCCACAAGCTGGTTGCTATGAACAGTTGTTTCAGACTTTTCTGTTCAAGATTATTGTTTTTTTTCCTAGTGAACTGGCCACTAGGTATAAACTGTTTTGGCTTTAGCCGAAACTGTTCAAAGTTAAGCTGGAGATGGCTTTTTTCCCCCCCCTCGCCTTTTTTTTTTTTCTTTTTTTTTTTTTTTTTTTTTTTTTTTTTTTTTTTTTTTTTTTTTTTTTTTTTTTTTTTTTTTTTTTTNTTTTTTTTTTCCTCCCTCTTCTCTTTTTCTTTCCCCTCCTCTGCAGTTGTGTGGTAGGTTGCTTGTCTACAAAAACATCTATGTCCAGAGGCATTTGTGATACAGGACTCCTCACAGTAACAATGTCATCTGATGAACAAGAATCAAGTATGGTAGTGTCCCCTAATGCATATCTCTGAGGACTTGATTACTGTGTATAATTTTTGCTGTAAGAAGCAGTGGGTCCTTAATCAAGCAGTGAAAGACATAATAGGAACCCATGGCAAATAATTGAAGCAAGACGCATGCAAAATGGGAAGAAAAGACCTGATACCCTGAACAGTAGGGTGATTAAACCCTGGAAAAAATGATCGGGGAAAATATCTGTCTAAACGTCCTGAAGTAAAGACACCCTGTTTTTGGAGACCACCGTAGTCCAACACAGGTTATTGGACTACGCAGGACTTGATATAAGGTAACTATTTGACTGTCACTGCTGTGAATTACAAGATGAGATCATCTGTTCTGACTTTCGTGCCTGAGCCCGACTGCTTTCTGGCCAGGTCATTTCTTCATTTCAAGTCCAGGAGTCTAATATCATGGGGCTAACGTAAGACTTGCTACAGTCCATAACAGGCTGAGATGCGGAGAGTGCTTGGCTGTGCCATGCAGCATGATCACGTAAGTCATGAAGTCTGGCAAATACTGCAGGTCACAGTGAATGGAGTAGGAAGTGATGTATCTATTTCAGATTTGGTCGTAAGTTGAAACCTGATCCTGAAGTTAATGAGCTGGAACAGTTGGACTGTAAATAGAAGTCTGTTTCTTTCTTGCTGACCGTCATGCTGCAGGATTGGTTTCATTTGTTGTTGTGATCTGTAATTGGCCAGCACCAGGTTGGTTCAGTATTCAAAATAGCATTTGCTGCTGGACAGAGATAGTTAGACGTCACCAGAAGGTATATCCAAAACATGTTGCCAGATATTCTGTCTTTGCTGCATAAACAGGTCTGGGCTTTTTGGTTGGGTTTTTTTTGTTGTTTCTTTTTTTTTTTTTTCCCCCCTCATCATTTCACTCACTACCTGCCACATGATTTCCCAAATACATCTGCCATTGACATTATTTGCTGCATGTTAAGAATCACATTATGTTTGTTGAGGTAGTTGCTCACTAACTCACCTCCATTTCTATCTATTACTTACTCATTTTAAAGCAGTAACTATAACATACCTAAACTTGTTACAAGAATGCAGATAAAACAGTCACAGATAGTTTTTGACACACTTAAAACAGATGCAGGAGGGAGAAAATACAGGAAATAACTGCATTTATTAATGCCTTATTCAGGCATTTCTGAAATTGAGCTTGGAGACATCTTGTTTTGCCTGAAGGCATGTAGGAAACAGTATAGTGCAATATAGTAGTTTTTTTTGAATGGGCCAAAACCAAAAGTGTTGAATAGATAAGAAGCATTTGAAAGTGTCTTGGGACTTAGAAATTAGTTAACTTTTTTAGTACTTTTTGTGTTCATGGTATTTAGAGCTCAGGTGAGATTCCTCTTTTTGTCTGGGTGTCACCGGGCCTATATGACACCAGGCTCCTTTGGTTGAAATTAATTTGGAAACTGCTCGGTTTTCTTTTATAAGTATGTACTTGTTACACTCTGTGACTGTTTAGACAATCTAAAACTGATATAAAATATTACAGAGACTTTTTATTAAATATAGTGCTTTAGTAAGGACGTTGAGCAAAATTTTGAGAAAAGAGACCAGGTATCTTGGTCTGGACCAACAAGGGAAGTAAAAAATAYAATGAGACACCTGTCTTTTGGAAGCATTTTACAAGAAGCTCTAAAAACATCTGATGAGAACCAGCTGATTTCAATCAGCAGGCTGTCCTAAACGGTTAAGACAACTTGCTAGTTTATACTGCACCCAGAAATGACCAGAAGACTAATATAATCTATGAAGTACAGAGGTTGTGTTTCAGTTGGTTGTCAGGCTTTTGTTAGTCTGTATCAAATGAGGCTTGTGAATAAACACATAGAAAACACCATGAAAAAAGTCACTGTAGAGGTCATACAGGTATGACTTGTGTTTGTGATGCTAATCTGAAAAATTAACGTGATTTAGTGCAATGGGATTAAATTTCATCCATTGTACCAGTGTGGGGATTCGGTAACATTAGAAGAGGAAGAAAGAGTACGACCACAAAAAGAGAGGCCAAGATGCCGTACTTAGTTGTTTCTGCTGAGATTTTTCTGCACCATGTATCTGATCCACTGTTACCTGAATTAAGCCCCAGCTAGCCTGCTGTCTTCCAGATCTTTTATCTCAGCCAGTTCTTTTGGAAGCAAGTGTTCTGCATCACTGTGAAGAGGAAAGCTTTCACCACTGTATATATGGAGACCTGACAGAGTAGGTTACTGGATTGCTACAAAAGAGGTGTTGGTTTACATAGATGATCTAATGCTACCAGCTAATACTTTGCTGAAGACAAAGAACAATACTGCCTTAGCTTTCATTACGGATATTGTCATGAAAATGTTGGAACAATACTGAAGGCTGCTGATAGATCTAGAACATCAACATGTCACATTCTACAGCCAGAAGGTGTTCTGGGCAAGACATCGTAGATGAGAAGATGGATTGACAGGAGTAAAATATGACAACTTCATATATTTGAGATTTCATTGYTTTGCATTCAATAACTACATACAGAACAAAAGTTAATATTAAGAGATGATGCTATGAATGAGTTGCTTAACTGTTGCTTTTCTGAGAAATGCTGACTCTCTTCTCCATTAGGAACCCATAATTGTCTGTCTCTGCAGGTGGCATAATACATCCACACTTACTTTGCTACTCTAAAGCATACCCAGTTATGTCCAATTTCCAAGAGGCAATATGAAGTTCCTGCAGCATATCATCTGTCATAAAGAAGCTGCCTGAAGTGCAACTAGAAATGTGTTTTGGGCAACTATGGATCTGTCCTCACTGATTTTTATCATTCTAGCCCAAATGAGAATTTTTTTCCCCATGAAAAGTCAAGTTGGTAGGAAGTACTAGCTTATTATTACAAACAATGCATCCCTAAGTATTATACTAAGATTCATTATCCCCAAGACTCATTTTTATTCTCTTTGACCAGTTTAGCAAGGAGTTTTAGGTAAGTTTTATTGCTTTTGATCATCCTTGAAAAACTGCTACCTCCCATCATGCAGTTTTGCAAAAATGAGAGCAAGTTAGTGTTGAATTTGAGAATTTCCACACTGAACTCACATGGTTGCAGTTACAGATACCTACTGCTAACTCTCAAGAGTCAGTCAACTCGGTAATACCTGCTAAGCAGTTAGAGAATCTAATATTGATAATTCCAAAAACTGATACACTGTTCCATTAAATAGCCACTTGTGTTTTCAGAAGGGCAGTTACCAGATCTATTCTTCATAGAAGTGTTTCCTCCTGCCTCAAGTTCTCTACATGAGTATCACCTTTTTTTTTTTTTCTTTCTGCCTTCAGATCTCTAATCTGTTATATAGAATTAAAAGAATTTGTTTTCCAAATAACTGAGTGCTAGAAGTTGAATAACTGTTAATAGATACTTCTTAGTATTTGGTACTGCTGCCACTTTAACTTTTTTTCTGGACACCTGTAAGTGTGGTATATGATCAGAGATTGCTAGCAGGGAATTCTGAAGTGGAATTTTTCTTCCCATCTATATGTACAAAATCAAGGCTGTTCTTAAGTAAAAAGCTGGTTAATAACCTGTAATTCTTTGAAGTTCTTGAAATCTTTTATCTTCTGACACTTGAGTTATTGTAATACCCAAGAGGACTTTCTTTCTGTAGAGCAAGGACAAAAATCATCTAATAGGAAAGTTGTTATAACATATTTTTACCTCTTTTTTTTTTTTTTTTTTTTAAACAAGAGTTTCTCTAATTGCTTGCCTTAATTATTTTATAAAAATGACTGATACACAATAGCTAAGTACAAATTGCATCATCTTGTTGGGTGCAAGTGGAAGCCAATAGAAGAAATGCTTGGCTAGACTAAACAGTTGAATTTCTCTGTCTTTAATAGAAAAGAAAAAAACTTAGGCTATTCAGGGAGACATCTTTATGTTTTCTGCTATGTGAAAACATTGTGTTCTCTGGGTCTGAATAGTTTTCAGATGCAGACAGGCTGCATAGTCATAATCCTGTCTTTGGTGCCTAATGTTTTCCCTTACCTGTTTTGTGCAGAAGAAGAGCAGGGGCTGGGAGGTTGCATTTAAACTGCTTGTATGTTACAGAGATAATATCTCTGTAAACCATAAATTCTTTGGATAAAGCAGGCTATTAAATGCTTTGCAAAATAGGCTAATACTTTCAGCTAGGATTCATACACAAATTTAAAATTCATTTCTGTCTCTGATCTGAAGCCAGTTATAAGGTCTTAACAGGTATTCTAAAATATGGATTGTTTGCTGTGACAAGGAAGCAGGCTGTTGGACATGAGTGTTTATTTTTGGTATATTTTTCTTCTGTTTAGTGGTGAAGGTTCTGTTTCTTCTGTCTCTGTCTGTAGTATGTTGTGTAGTGAATGATGGGCTATCTTTGCAATTTGCAATGGCAAAGTAAAATAATATTTGATGCTAATTAGAAAAGTCAGCTACAGCTGTCCGAAGACAACCAGTGTGCTCTTCTGGATTTTCTGGATAGAGCATTTAATTTTCTGGACAATAGCCTGATATGAATTTCATAACACATTTGAAGAGTATTCATACCATTTAACTAATTTACCTGAAGTGTCATAACTCAGAAGCCTAGACTTCCTTTAGTGAAGTTTCTATAGTATGTTTTTTATTGTTTGTTTGGTTTGGTGTTTGTTGTTTGTTTTTTGTTTTTTGTTTTTTGTTTTTTTTCCAAATTAGTGTGACTCTGAAATAATACTTACATCACTTCTATAGTTTAAGTAGTCCCAAATCAGTTAAAGGGCATAAAAAGGTGTGTTTGTTCTTGGATTATTTCCTGTCAGACTAATATCAGATTGCCAGTGAGTTGCTGATCTGTAGCTCCAGCAGCCACATGAGAAATGGTGAAATATGTAATTAAGGACTAGTCTGCTCTTTAGCAGGGTTCCTTTTCATACCAGATGGTTAGTAAGTTATTTGTGTCTTTCTGTTAAAAACAAAAAAAATCCAAAACAAACAAAAAACCAAAAAAACCCTAAAACAAACAAACAAACAAAAACCAACACATGATGAGCTGGAGGATTAGGACTGTTCTCTGAGCATGGTTTCACTTAGCAGGAAGGTTGGTTATTTGAATCTTCCCTCTGAGCTAAATTCAATGAGTAATCAGTTTTGTCTATGCCACGTATTTTCTGTTTCAAAACGTCTCTTGTTTGTGATTTGAATAGATTTTATATGAAGTCAGGTTAAACCTGAAGCCAAAGAAATTTTTTTTATAAACACTTTCTAAATAATTTTAAATAATTCTTCATATGTAGCTTATGTTGTGTAAAACATCATCTGAAAACTTACACAGTTCTACAAGTTCTTGACAGTATAAATTTGATACTTTCGAGCTCCGTAAATATAAAATGTTGGAAATTTCTTACGTATTTCTGGACATATCCTTTATTGTACTTGGGAGAAACAGTGTTTTCTCCAAAATTTCAATTTGTTCTTCAGTATTTTGATGAAGTAGTCTCATGACACAATTATAAGAAGCTCAGGCAGATACTAGATAAGTTGATTTTTCTGAGGTTTATTTAGAAGTGTTTGATATTAAAATGTGTGTTTGCTACTCTGACTTAAAGCCAAGAAAGAAGAAAAGAAAAGACACAAGTCGTCTTCCTCATCCAGTGACTCGGAAAGTTCAAGTGATTCAGAATCATCTTCTGATTCATCATCAGATTCTGAGAGTGCTTCAGAAGAGAAATCTAAAAAGCGAAAAAAGAAACACAAGAAAAATTCCAAGAAACATAAGAAAGAAAAGAAAAAGAGAAAGAAAAGCAAGAAAAGGTCAATTTTGAGTTTTGTTTTGTTACAAGTACACCATACAGTACTATTTTCTTGTCCTATAACTACAGAATAGTATTCTGTAACTAGTGAAGTAGGTATTTTGAAGTTTGGGAGACAATCGGTTTCCATATACAAGCTTAAATTTTCTGATATGATAGCAAAGGACAGTGTCCATGTGCATACATGTTGCAGCTTGTAAAGGGGTGAAGGAATGGACTAAGACTTATGTATATTTGGCTTGAAAAGTTGCAGGAGTGCTTAGTTTTGAAACAAGTGGTGATAGCTTGTTTCCCTAAATTCACTTTTATACAATTCAATTTAAATTATATGCAGTGGGACTTACGAGAGTGTAGTATGCAGGAATAAAAGCAAAAATAAACAGAAAATTAATAAATGAGCATACTTAACAACTTTATTTCTGTATGATATGCCAAAAGTCTTGTAGTTTCACTGGAAGATTATAAAGCTCAAAAGGTACTCTGGCTTCTGAAAATGTTCTAATCTAATAGTTTTGCTTATAGTTCAATGTGAGATACAAGTTGTGTCAGTGCAAGTCACGTTTTTCTAAGCTAGCAGTAAAATGTAAGAAATGTTCACTTAAGGCAATGCTGCCTAAACATTGTTTCTGTGGGACTAAGCCCATTTCACACAAGTTTGTTTATACCAACTGCTTGAAATTACAATAGTTTGTAGCCAGTTTATATGCTAGTGTAAAATCTGAATTTGACTCTCCTGATAATGTTTTTAAAAGAAAATAAATTTAAAAAAAAAAGCTGTATCTAAATAGAGAGTAAATGTACATTCAGTGTTGCACCACTGGAATTCATAGATAAAAAATGTCAGTCAGAAATCTACTGCGGTTGTACATTTTGGAGCAAAGATATCATGGGAGGGGGGGAAAGTTGCTTCTGAAATAGCTCTGTTTCCTGAGTTTCTTGTGGTATCATTGTGTATTGAATTAAGAGAATTTCTGAATTATTTAAATAGATTGGAAGGTCTTCCCTCATCCAAATAACTCACTTTAAGTTTAAATTTTTTCTTTATACAAAAATAAAGCTCGTCCAGTGAAAGTGAAGATGAAAACCCTGAAGTGCAGCCATTATCTACTGTCCGTCCTGAAGAAATTCCTCCTGTACCTGAAAACCGGTTCCTGATGAGGAAAAGTCCTCCTAAAGTAGATGAGAAAGAAAAAGAGAGGAAAAGCAGAGAGAAGGAAAGAGAAAGGTAATATATCTGTTTTGAGTCTGACTACGTGCTGACGGTGGTATGGTCACATTACTGTTTTAGGACTCTAATGTTAAGTGAGTCCTTTCCCTATTAAACAGTTCCATGTTGTTAGCACTGCTGGGTGAAAAATGGATTTTTCAGTTTATTGGCAACTGTTGTCTTTGTCCTAGAACAAAGGCTTAGTCTTTGAAAATGGTTTTAGTGAATGAAAAATCTAAAATGACTGATTCAAGAAAAAGAAAGTAAAATGCATTGCAATTTCATTTAGAATTTATTGGAACTGTCCAATCTGTATCTATAATTTATTCTTCTTTCAAAAATGGAAGAACCTGGAAATCTTGTAAAATATTTTCTGGTCACAAAATCTGAAATTTTTACTTTGTGGTTGTTACTGTCTGCACTGATAATAAAAAATAAAATTAAATGTGTGGTTTAATTTAGTTTAATTTCTGAAGAGGTTTTAAAATTGGTTTTATTTTCTCTTTCCTTCTTTCTTTGATGTTATAAACAATATCACTTTTTTAAAATTATTTTTAGTAATCTATCGAATTCACAGTCAACATACCAGAGGAGGCTGTTAGTGACCAGATCTGGAAGGAAAATAAAAGGAAGAGGACCAAGGGTAAATGTTTACAACCTGTTCCCCAAAATAAACAAGGTGGTAGCACAGTCTTACTGCTGGTGTTACTAACCATTTTCATTAGGATGGTTGATTTAAAAAACAAAACAAAACAACAGGATTTATGGTGCATCATAACTGATTTGGGGACTGATGCTTGAAGGAAGACAACAAGGAAAATTAAATGAATTTTCACTTTGCATACTGAGTTTATTTGAAGGAGGGAGCGGGGGAAACAAAAAAATGCTTTCTTTGTGTTACTGTAATATTCTGTGAATTAGTGAATGGAATTAGCTCAAAAAGGGTTCAGGTGAACAGCAGAACCAGTACGACATCAGTGCCAGGAATGTGGGGAAGACTTCTCCCCTTCTTGGCAGGGGGGAGCTGTCAGATTGGTGGTTCTGATTTTGTGAAGCCACATGCTATGCACTGCTTGTAGCAAATGTTTTTAGTAACGGAAGTCTCTATCCCTCAAATTTTTAGTAAAAACCTTAAAGAAAAAGTGTGAAGTATTGTTTTCGTGTTGCTTGTCAAAGCTAAGAAGAATTTTCATTGTTAGAAAGTGAGTTGCATTTGTGCTAATTAAAAGCAACAGGAGAAAACCTCTCAGCAGAGTACAAAAATCCTGAAATAGAAGTTACCTTAAGAATAGTTATTTGATCAGACATTTTGTATTCCTGCTTTAGCTGAATGTCAAATATATTTTTCAGTAAGTTAATAACTTGTCAATGTAAACTTGGTATATACATGTGAAGTGTCACGTTAGGTGCTATGTAGAATCGACCGCCAGGGATAAAAATCTCGCTTAGCTATGACAACATGTGAAATTCAAACTTACACCCAATTTTCTCTTCTTCCCTTCAAGCGTTATCGGACACCTTCCAGATCCAGGTCGAGAGATCGATTCCGACGTAGTGAAACTCCTCCACATTGGAGGCAAGAAATGCAAAGAGCTCAAAGAATGAGAGTGTCTAGTGGAGAAAGATGGATAAAAGGGGACAAGTAAGATTATTTCTTTCCGGAGTATATGCATTGAATTTTTTTTATATATTAAAAGTGTAATACCTGTCATCTTTAGATTTTCAATTACAGTTATTTCCACAAAAACAGGGCGCTGATTGGTTATCCCATTACTTAACTGTGTCTGATTTTAATCATGCTACTGTAAATACATAGTTATTAATATAGATGACCTAATGTGATTTAAGTTTCAGTTGTGAAGCTGTCTCACTTCTGACTTAATTTTTCAGAGTGGAGGGGATTCAAAATATTTAAAAAATTGTATCTTTCTCTCTCCAAGGAGTGAAATAAATGAAAACAAGAAAGATCATCAAAAAAGCCCAGGAAGAGGAAAAGAGAGAAAAATATCAGACCACAGGCAAGTTTCTGAAAGTCCAAGCAGAAGAGGAGAAAAAGAGAAGAAAAAAGATCACAAATCCAGCAGTAAAGACAGGGAGACAAGAAGGAATTCAGAAAAAGATGACAAGCATAACAAAAGCAAGGCCAAGAGAAGAGCTAAATCTAGAAGCCATAGTAAAAGCCGAGAGAAATCAAAAAGTAGAGAAAGAGACTCTAAGCACAGTAGACATGATGAAAGGAGAATAAGATCAAGGAGCAAAGAGAGAGACCATGAGAAAGGTAGAGAAAAAGAAAAGCGCTATGATTCTAGAGGGAGAGATAAAGAAAGAAGTAGGAGCAAGGACAGAAGTAAAAGGGCTGGCTCAAGAAATAATGAACAAGACCATAGGAAGAGTAAAGACAGGGAGAAACGTAAGTCAAGAAGCAAAGAGCGTGAGCATGCTAGAGGAAAACATAGTTCCAGCAGTAGAACAAGGGATAGAAGCAAAAGCCGAGATAGGGGTAGGAGAGGAAGATCGAGAAGCAGAGACAGAGATCGCAGTAGAAGTAAAGACTATTCAAGGAATAGAGATAGAGAAACAAGAAGAAGAGGAAGATCAAGAAGCAGAGAAAGGAGAGGTACACCAGATAAATACAGAGGAAGAGAAAACAGGAGGAGGAGGGAATCAAGGAGCTCAGAGAGGGAGGAAAGTCAAAGCAGAAACAGAGAGAGGTATTCAAATAGAGAAAGTAGAAGCTCATATAAGAGGAATGATACTGAAAGCCAAAGGAAGAGGCATTCAAAAAGCCGTGAAAGTAGCAGTCCTGAATCCAGTAAAGATAAGAAGTCTAGTAGAGATCAGGATAGAAGTCCAGACACAAAAAAGAGACCAAGTAGCAAAGAGAGAGAATCAAAAAAATCATATTCACGCAGCAGTAAAGAAAAGGAAAAGACCAGATCCTCAGCAGAAAAAGAAATAAACCAAAAATCAAAGAGTCAGGAAAGAGATCATGCCCCTAGTAAGGATAAAAAGTCTGATCATGAAACAAGTCCTGGAACAGATGACGACAGGCACGGATGAGTTTGTGGACTTAATGTTTCCATTGTCTCAAAGTTTTAGAGACATTTTGGGGAACGCCTTTTTTTAAGATGTGGACTTCAGTTTGGTCTTTTGATAATCTAAAACCTGGATCATTTGTACTGCAAAAGTTTTAATAAACTTGAAATGAAAAACGAATTATGTGTGTAATACAGTGTGCTGTGTTTTAAATATTTCATTGGTTTTTGTATTTTTCTTGTGTGTTGGCAGCTAGAAAGGTAACTTCTATGCTGCATTTATTTTTTACCTGATGAACTTAGTTTAGTGCAAACAATGGCTGCCTGTGAAGAAGTTTGTTTCGTGTGTGAAGAAGAAAGCTGCAAGTATACTACATGTGATCTTAAAGCTAGGAGAATGTTGCAAGGTGTCCATCACTCCAGTGTTGCTACATCTGTGTTTCAGTTGGTATAAATCCTAAGGAAATTAATTTATAGAGGAAAATTATGTTGGGTTTTTTGTAATCACAAAGTGAATTAATTTAAGTAAATCTTCACTGTTTGTACTTCTGTTACTGCCAACAGTAGAATTCATTCATGCTGTAAGGCAGTCATCTGTGTTTGGGAGTTATTTCTTTGTCCTAAAAAAAAAAAACTTTTTGAAGTGCTCATCAGTGTAATTTTTTTCCCTGTAACCTCCTTTTTCTGTTCCATGCTTTCATGGTTGTCTACTGCCGAAAATTCAGCTTGGATGCTTCAGACTACCCTGCCTCAGTTGCTAATTAATGGATGCACAGAGATGAAACAGATTACCAGAATTCACAGTGGGTGTCAGAATAAGGAACCAGGAAATCCTTTCTCTTCTTGCTGCTTCTTAGCAGTCTGAGGGAACTATTGCAGTTCTCCAATACTGTTTTTTGGGGTAATTGAAGAGAACTTCAAATAATGTTTTAAGACAGGCTCTTAATTTTTTTAAAACAAAAATTTGCCTTCCTCCCTGCATCCCCTCATTCTAAAGACTGTACTGTGAATTCTTCCTCATTCTCTACTACGTGTGTGTCTTCCTCAAACCAATTCCCTCCCTTTTCTGCTTTCCTCTCCTGCCTCTAGGACCCACCCGTTTCTTTCTCACCACCACACCTTCATATGAAAGAGAAGGAGGTTGGCTTGTATTGCTGCAGGAGTGCCTGCATATGTGCAATCGCCAAAGAGCAGCCGGTATGTGGTAACTTAAAAGTAGTGGGCTGAGAGGAGGATAGATTTGGTACAAACCCCAACACTTCTTTCAGTCCTGTTCACACCAAAGGTTGGTAAATCTTGAAATGCCTGAAGAGAAGTGACAAGCATTGATGTAAAGCTGTGTCATAGTGAAACAATGTTTTAATAGTTGATTTTTTTGAATGTATGACATAAGTTGTTCTTACTGTCTTTGTTACGAGTTTGTCAACATTTTTGCTATATAACCCACTTTGTGATCAGTGTGTGTCTACAGCAGATTAGCAGAATTTCTGAAACTTGGCTTGACTGTGATCCAGACAGTTGTTATTCTAAAGGAAAACAAATAGTTACATCCTGAAAGCAAAAGAAAATACAGGATTGTGAACAGCATGAGCAAGCTTTTTAAGGGAAGAAAACTAGAAGTGTGTAGTGTTACTTTTTAGCAGAATAGTTAGTGGAGCTGCTGTGGAGCTGCTTTGGCTGTCAACTTTTTTTTCCCGTGTTTTGGTATGAAATTTGCATTGCAGTGGTCATTTTATGCAGAATGTGTAAAAATGTTTCCCAAGCCCACATGTGGGTGGATTGTATAGCTGTTACTTACGAGAGCTTATAGGAGTGAACCGAAGACCTGTATAGTGGACCTGTTCTGTGTGAAGCCACTCTGAATGACTTTGGAGTAGTTGTAGTCCTGTGTTGGGGGACTGTAGTAAGAAAAAGCTAGGAAGTTAGGCTTAAGACAATTGTATGGCAGCTTGGACAAAGGCTTCCTCGATGCATTTATACTGTGCTGTGCATACCGTGTACTTCAGAGTCTCATTTAAAAACTGTCTGTTTGCAGTGTTCTTTCATTATTTTTTATGGAGCCGACACACAAGCAAACTATTGCTGAAGAAGTATGTTTGCACTACTGAGAATATTCTTGCCAACACCACTGAAGCTCATATAAGCATGTGAACGAACAAAAAAACCAACTATATTGATTCTGCTGTAGAAGAGGGGAAAAAAATGCAAGCAGTCAGCAATAAGGCAATCCACAGGAATTGTTAAAAAATGTTACGAAGTCTTTAATTTAAAATCTCAAAATGGAGATTATATCCAATTGTAGTTTGCAGTTGTACGTAACTAGTTATTTCAAAAGATGCACTTGTATACCCTTTCATATGGATTTTTTTTGTTACAATTCAGAAAATTATTTGTACAAATTAAATGAGCTCAAATTCTTTCATAGCATGTTAAAATTCATCTGAGTTGGTGGCACAAAGCTCATTTTCTTGTTTTTAATGTACTTTGTAAGAAGTTTGTTACTTTTAATTGCACATGGTGGGATACACTTGATCTCTTGATGAGTGCATGCCTTGCCTGAATTGTATTTGATGGTAAATTGTTTTAGTGTCAATCACTTTGTTTAAACTGAAACACAAAAATTGCAGTCTTGTAAGAGGGAGGATTTGCCAGATTTGTGCTTTTCTTTATCAGTCTGGAAATTGAGAATGCTGATAAAAATTCAGTGGGACTGAAGCGCAGTCCCATGGACAGCAAGATGTCCCCAAGTGAGCTCTTGCTGCCTTATGAGGCACCAACTACTGCTCTTGCTGTCCTGGAACCATTTCTTCCCTCAATGGCAGATCTTTCCTGTTCCCAGCCTCACAGTAACAGCCTTGTGCTCTAGTCACAGTGTAGCTCAATGTCATCTTTGGCAGCTGTGTCACAGGTCTTTGGCTTTTGGCTTAGAGAACTGAACTGGAAGCATATATGAAAGCAATACTTATGTGTACCAGAGGTAACCAAAACAGTGCTCGTGGTCTTTCCTTGCAAATGGGGAAAAAAGTAGTACATTTAGAGGACAGCTTTTTCTGTCAGTACCGCAGAACTGACCTTAGTCCAGAGAATTTGTGAACCTCAAGACTCAAGGTAAAATGAGGGCAGGGAGTACTGGACTAACTTTGTAAGCATACATTTAAGTGTATGTACAGGCTTGAAATAATTTCCAAAGGTTAGACATGCATTCTCTATTGTATCGACAATAGATATTGACATTTTACTAATGCCATACAGCCTATGTATACATGGAATGCTGAATTTAGTATTGGCAGTAGCTTTCCAAACTTTATCAGAAAGAGACCGTTATTTGATGTTGGATTTTCTGGGTACTGCCATCAACTCAGAAGCACAAATTCTTAATGAGGGTGGGTGGATATAATGTAAGGTTGTGTAGACACTATTGCCTGTAAAAGATGTGTTGCTGTCTGCTAATTCTTTGACACAACCATAGTGTTTCAGTTGTTGCTTTGTTTTTGTTCTTTAAGAAAAGAAAAAACAAAAAAGGCTGTGGTTACATTTTAACCCTTTGTTCTATCCGGTTGTCAAAATTTTAACCTGAAACTTCTCACTTGCTACTTGAAATCCCAGTCTACGGACTTTCCTTGCAGTGATCTTTGTCAGATGCCCTGAAGAATTTGCAGTCATCCCCTAACAATGTCTAATTTGTAATAGTGTCAGTCTGGCAAGTGGATTTTAGATGAATGTAAACATAGAAGAAGCAGTCCTTTAGCCACCTTTCCTGGAACTGTTGATTTATTGTTGATTTATTGAAGTAAATAAAGTATTTTTGGGAACACACTTTCTAGGGGCATAGTAGACTCATTGCTTGTCTGATTGATAAAAATGTATATCCCTGCTTTTAGGACTGTCCTTATATAGAAAACCTAGAGATAACATACTATGCTTTATCAAAGACCTGTCTTTTAAATCATCTATATATTCTCTCTCTCCAATACTTGAAGAACAACTTTGTGAGAAAAGGCAGTAGTATTTTAGCAGCAGCCATGAGTTAATTTTTTTTTTTGTCAACTTAACCTGGAGGATACCAGTGACAAAATTAATCTTCACACTTCTAGAGTCAATGTGATAGAAGTGTAAACAACTGTTACTTGCACTTTCCTCCTTCTGCTGAAAATAGTAATTTTCCTAATGCAGTATTTAACTAAATTATTCAAGAAAATTCGTATCAAAAAGTCTGTGAACTCTGCATTTTGCAAAATTTGAATTTGGTACAATTCTGCAGTTGCCTAGCACAAAACTTTAGCTTTCCACTTTGTTGCATATGTACTTTTAGTATAATTCTTATTTCTTACCCTTGAACAATTCATGTAGTTAGAAACACCGTTCTAACAAAATTGCATTGCATAAAAGCAAAAAATAATATTCACCTGCCTTTTTTTTTTTAAAAACAGCTATCATACCAAAGTAAGTTTTCTAATTTTAGTATAAAATTTCACAAAAGGAGTAGCAGTAATAAAATATAGTAAAAGTGGTGAGTTTAGATAGTAAAACTACATAAAGGTAAAGGTACCTTTCGTTAAAGAATTAAATTAGTGTCCTTCCTTAATCTTAAACTCATTGTTCAAATGAAACTAATAGGGCAGTTAACATGAGTAAGTTCAGAGGACAGATCTTAAACTGCTAAAATGCATATAATTGGTTTTAAATTTATATTTGTATTCATAGAAGTTCTAACACTAACATTAAAAGGACTGAATAAACTGAACTTATGTAGCACCCTGACTTTGAACTGAAATTTTGCAACATGCAAAGCCTTTAAGGAAACTTGCTATTTTTGGCAGGAAGCTAGAGATTTCTACATATCCTGTACATACCCCTCCCTATAACTGTATATAAAAAGTAGTCAGTGTGTGGCTTTAGCCATAACTGCTAATGAAAAGAATGGTTGGAAGGATTGGAAAGAAGTTAGGCCTATTAATTTATGATCAGTGATGAGAGGAACTAGCTGGTAACTGGTTTCCTTCACCAGCTAAAAGAATTGTGGTTAATTATACAGGCAGTATTGTGCACATAGTATTTAGCAGAGTATTTGGAAATCTCAGTCTTTTGGACATTTTGTAATTTATAGCTCCCAACAGGGAAAACGATCCAGTTGTCAGCTGGGAGAATGAGTTCTTGATATGAAATGTATGACTTCTGTATTAAAGTACTTCTCGGAAATAAATGCTTTTCTGCATATTTCTTAGTGTATTCCATATGTCTGCCATGCCTGCTTCTTGCAGTATTACTTAGCATCTTCTGTATTTAGAGTGATACTCACTTCTAAGTCATATGGTGCAACCTGGGTGTGTAAATGTGCTTGTGAGTGTCAAATCTCCAGCCTTTTAAAGTGGTAGTACTGTTTGTACAGATTTACAAGGTATGGTGATTCGATGTCAGGACACTACCTCTTCAGTTAAACCAAGATCTGTACGTTTTTACTGAAGATGTGAATAGTCAGATTTTTATTCCATGCTAATTAGATGATAGTGTTGAGTTATAGATGGAATTATAGTTTCTACTACAGAATGACAAATGACAGTCTATTCACTATCTATATATTGTAACATATATAAAAATGCAGCTATGTAATGAAGCTGATCTAGTGTCTTATCACTCATTTTTTTGCTAGTTGCAAACTTTGATCTTGTACTTACACAAATACAAGTCTTTTGTGTATGTGTGTGTGAAGCAGAATAATTTTCACTAGTTACAGAAGAACTACCTGTTTGATGATGTGAATTTAAATGTAGTGGTAGGACAGCTTACAGTCAGTTTAGAACCGAGTGAAAGAACAAGTTTTGATCAAAAAGTCACCTACACCAGTATCCCAGCCTGGCAACCTGGATGTGCTGGCAGCAGAGTGCTTAGGAGAAAGCAGGAAGTGCTTTCCCCGTTCCCTACAGTCAGTTTAGAAACTTCAGTGCTAGATACACAGTCTTGCTGCAGACATCTCTTTCCCATAAAGGATTAAAGACTCTGCCAGCGCCACAACTTTCTCAAGATAGTATTCCTATCTTCCATTGCATTCTCCAAAGTAAAATTAATTAGAAAACTGTCATAAATAAAAGGTACACTCAACATTGATCTTATTGTTACAGGCAGATGTTTTTAAACAGCTTACTCAATTTTATTATTTGCTCAGTAAGAATTTTTTTTAAGCCAAAACATAAGGTTTGAATTAAGCCTGGAGGCCCAGCAATAGTTGAGGAGTACAGTACAGATGAATTGATAGTTTACCTTTGGTTGTTACCTCTTGACTTCCTAGAAAGTGAATCTACTGCTTTGTTCCATAATAAAACTAGAGTAGTTACAGGTACAGTTGCAAGCTATGGCTGTAGCTATAATACTTGTTTCTTGAGCTGAAGTTGAGTATAGGCAGGCTCTGGCAAATAGCACGCCTTGTCACTTGCTCCAGAGTTAGCTTCAGCTGTTGGGCATCCATAGGTTTTGCAAGCACATACAACTTGTAAGGAGACAGTGGCTAGCTTCTTATTCCTTAGTAGCTACTTCTGTAGCTGTCAGATGTATTTCTGAAGAAGAAAGAAACAGAGTTTAAGTCTTACTGTATAATTAGTAACTACTGTACAATGAATTGTATGCACTGACAGGTTGTAACTGAAACTTAATGCAGAAATACTTGTCCTATAGCAGTAACGTAATACTAAGCTTTACCAAAGATAGTCCAGTTTCTCCCTTGTCCGCTATGCCACTGTACCAGTTGCTGGATTTGTATTTCCCAGATCTTAGTTACTGTCTCATAGCTTTGATGCCGTCTCTGGTCTGCTCAGTAACTATTGCTTGCTTCTTCCAGTACATGTTGCTGCTTTCTAACCTTTGGCTGTTTTTCCTTCACGTAGAAAAGCAGTCAGACCAGGTGCTACTCATTTGAGGGGGGCAATTACTATTACGTTAACAGAGATGTAGTGTGGAATTTTATTGGACCTGCAGTTCTGATGTTCAAGCCCTTCAGCACCTAACAGAATTGTGCATTTCTCTGGATAATGTATTGGAGATAAGGAAACCCACAGAAAAAGAAAGTGCCATGCTGGTTTATGCAAGACAGTATCAACCAGCTATGMACAGCTATGCTTTTAAGACTGCTTTCTAGAGATTGGTTTAACAGACTAGAGGGCAGGTTTGAATCATTTATGTATCCACTTAGGTATCTAGTTCTTAATGCCGAAGGCCATGATACACCAAAACAAAAAGCAGCTTAGATTGTAGTGGTGGCAGTGCAGGAGTGTAAAGGGAATGACTACACGCATTACAAGTTTAACAAAGCCTATAACACAACTTCATTTATTTTTAAATAGAAAGGAATTAATTTAAGATAATTCCAAAGAAGACATCTCATATGGACTTGTCACACCTCTGGCCTTCACTTCAACTCCCTCTGAAGTCTTAGCCTTCAGAGATGAGGGGTTTTTTTGTGTTGGGGTTGTTTTGGGTTTTTTCAGAGCTATTTATAAGTAGTGAATTTTCCTTCTCCCAAAGATGCACTGCCAGAACAAGGAGGAAGATTACAGACTAATTATGGCACTCTTCAAGAGATACCAGAAAGGCCTAAGTTAGTTAACAGGCATCTGAAAGAATTTAGCTATTGAAAAAGAACAAATTATTTGACCTAACACAACCAGTGAACTTTGAAAAAATTTTTTTCTTTTCTTTTTCAGGAGCATACAGCCACTGTGTATTGGGATATGAAAATGTCCATCCTTAATAGTCCAATGGTGCCAACTCTTCTGTTCATGGGTAGTTTGTTTCCAGGTAGGTGTCCTCTTCAAACTTCCTCAGAGCTGAGCAGTAGTAAAGACTGTAATGTTAAAAGAACTTGAACAGAACTAGTAACTCCAATCTGGAACACTACCTAACAGTGAACAGCTGCACAGTGAGTTAACTCAAATTCCCTTAGGATATAACGCATTTTAGAAAGCTTCTCTCTTCCCTTTCCTAGGTAGGAGTTGTATTAGATCCATGACAACAGTACTGTCTTACATGGGTACCATAGCTATGGAGGTACCAGTTGTGTTACTGTTGGGAGAATACCATGTTAGACCCTGGAGGCCCACATGTTCAACCTTTAGTTGCTGCTCTACTTCCAGACTTCGGTGACAGGTTTGGAAAAAATGCAGTTTGATTTAAGGTCTCTGTTTCAGTCCCTCTGAGGGTTGCCTTGCATTTCTAAGATCTTGGCCTCCTAATAAGGCCAATACCAATTAYGTTTCTCATCTGCTACAACCTCCTGAAGCAGCACACCATCTGAGAGGGTGCTTTTTTGAGCAAAAACAGTAATTAAAGTTTACTAGTCAAATTATTTCTCAAAGCATATTCTGATTTGCTAGCTATTAATTAAAACTTCAGCTAATACCTAATACAAGTAGTGATGCTAGGCATTAGCTTAGAGGTACCTCTCAATTAGCAGATTCTTCCAGGTCAGTTATTACCCTTCTTATCAGCTGCAGTTTATCTCCCTGTATTTTGTTGCCATCTTTAAATGATAGCTGAAAAGGACCTCTGGTGGTCAGCTACACCAACCTCCTGCCTCGCATGGGACATCTTTAAAGCCTTCAGAGATAGTGATTCCACCACCTCTGGGCATTCTGATCCAGTGCCATCACACTATGCTCCTGGTGAAGCAGGTTTTCCTGACTACTCAGCCTGATGTCTCATGTCACAATTTGTTATATCAATCACCTGACTCTGCTGAAAAGAGTTTGGCTCTGCTGTATTTGTAAATACCCTTCAAGCAGCTGTAGGCTGTTAATTAGATCACTCCTTAGTCTCTTCATTGCCAGACTGAATGAGCCCAGCTTTCTCTGTTTTTTTTCTCATCTCGGTTTGTTCAATAGCTTTCATCTGCTTCTACTTGCACAAGGAGTTGTTCTCTTAGCCTATTCCCTGTCTTTTCTTCCTGTTTTCTTCAACATATCATAAACATCAAACTGATTTTAGTCTTCTGTATTATTCCTGCAAGCAGCTTTCCATTCTTTCCTTTCATGTAGGACAACTGTAAAAGACAATGAAATGTTACCAAAATGCTTYGTCACTGAAAATTTTAGAACTTCAAGTATTTCTTCATGTTCTTAAAACACTTGAGGGTTTTTTTGCCTAGTTTTATAGAGGATTACTAACCAGAGTTAGTCATTTAAAGCAAGCACACAAAGCATGTGCATCTCAAAGTCAATGGAATAAAGTGACATCATGAATCATGGTGGATTTTTTTTCATGCTGAATTTGGGTAACTAAATCCATATTTGGCCAATGTGCTTTAAAATTACACAGGATTCCTACTTCACTCTAGGTGTACTGAAAGGAAGAGTTGTTTTCTGGTACTTGAGTTTGATATTTCTGTAGATGTTCAAAGTAAAATGAGTATAAGCCCCATGGAAGGAGGCTGTAGACCTCAAATGCAGACATATATAATCTTCAGAACAGGGTGTTTATTGAAGCTGAGTAGGAAATGAGGCTGCAATCCACCTTGCTGCTTGCTGCTGTGGAGGTAGACTAAAAGCCATTTAACTCACCAACTGCATGGTAGTGAGCATGTGCAAATATGTACTTAGGGATGCATTTGGAGCATTATCAAGCTCTGCAGATTTCAGCATCACTTCTGCTGTAGGCAATGCTTCTTCTCAAGGCTCCAGCTTCTGCGATCAACAGGCTTTTAATAAGAGTTTCCATTCTTTCTGCTTGCTGAAAAAAGGCTTGAAGTAGTAAAAGGAGCACTGGCTCAGAAAGAAGGGAATTAAATTTTTCATTAGTGAACTAAGAAAAAACATATTTAGAGAGAATTTCACAAGTTAATTGCCATGTCTCTTTTTTTTTTTAAGTATGTAATTTCCAAAATCAGCTACTCCAAGATAATTGGAGAGAACTCTGTGTGACTTTTAGTTGATAATGCAGCAATGTTAGCATTTTAGTTTAGGTCAGAAGTGAGTTTTTGAAACAAGTCTCTTGATTGTTCCTACCTACTGTGCTTTGGTTCATATTACAGAGTGATCACAAACTGGACCCTTTGGGATGAAACTTAAACAGGAAGATGTGCTCCAACCAGTGATGGGCATTCAGCCCTGACACCAGGCTAGAGCTATTCTGGGCAAAACCTCTGAAAAACATGCATCATGGGTGTCAAGTTCTCAGCAGCAACTTCCTCACTCCACAAATGAGCCCCTTATGGGCCACGCTAACTGACATGGGTATAAAGAGTCAGTCAGCTCCACGCAGCCACGTCCTGCTGTCCAAAAACAGCACAGCAGCCCAGACCACAGCAGGACTGACCAACCAAGCCAATACCTGGGTCTGTGCTGGCTCTAAGGAGAGTTCTTGGCCCTGCCCTCAGGCAGGGCTTTGAAGGGTATGCAAGCTGTAACACTCCTACACAATGCCAAGTGTTTGCTTAGTCCCTGAGCAAGCTCAGGGCTTGTGTACATTTGGCAGGAGGAACACGGATGCTGTTACATCAACCATCCTGCTCCGCTTCCCCCC
>JAYKAV010003035.1:44797-106471 GCA_035582835.1 Phoebastria nigripes | reverse complement strand
AGCTGAAAAGTCCTTGACTAGTAGGCTACTTAGCAACAACTAAAAACATCAGTGTGTTATCAACATTCTTCTCATACTAAATCCAAAACATAGCACTATACCAACTACTAGGAAAAAAAAATTAACTCTATCCCAGCTGAAACCAGGACAACAGGACAGGATGTGATCTGTCATTGTTGATCTCTTTCTTGTTACCAGCCCTCCCAGGTAATCCTCCCCTACCAGCATGGGCCAAGTCAGCCTGGAAGAGGCTTCTGTTCCACTCSTCTGAGAGGAGACTGGTCCCTAACATCAGCACCTGCAGTGCACACAGGTAAAAAACAAAACGCGCACATCACACCCACAGCAAGCTTCCTCCTTCTCTCCCACCCAGGAGATCTAGTACTATGGGTTTAGATGCATGCTTCTTTCTGAAGGGGCTGACAGGGTACAGCTGTTCTGTTTACCATTTGCTGGATCTGAATTTTCTGTACTTCCATGTTTGCATCATGTTGTCTTTGTTTCTTGGCTTTTTCCATTTCCAAGTAGATATGATCTGCTGTCATCCACTGATTACGATCTTTCTCATCCTCTGCTTTTTCCTCTCTCTCCTTTTCCACTTTCATCTTCATCTGTATTTTACAAAATACACAAAAAAGATTAACCAAGGAGCTAGCCTGCTAGTCTGGAAGTCGCATCTTTCAGCAGAAGCAGCCGTGTATCAGTGTTCTGATAAGCACGGTCATTGTGGCTGGCCAGTGTCCAAGCCCAGGCTTTTCAGCAGCCCTGGCAGATGTGCTCCCAACACGCAAGTGGGAGAGGGAGAGAAGACCCCAGGAACGATGTCAGTGGACCTGATGAAGCATGCTGATGCATGGCACCAGAGCCACCAGCTGTGATCTGGGCCAGGCTCCTCGGTTGCAGTAAGCAGGAATAAGAACAGGCTATGTTTCTTACCACAGTGGCTCTGTGTTCAGCGATAGACTCAATGGCAGCCTTTTTCTTTGCTTCTTTCTCTTTGTTTTTCATTTGGTATTCATATTCTACCTCGGCAGCTCCTCTAGCAAGACGATCATCTTCCCTCTTTAATGCCTCATTCATCTGTGCAGTTAGTTGTTCAAAAGCTTTGTCCTTATGCTCCTGCTTTAGCCTGCAGGAGAACATGAGTTACCGTAACATACCAGGACATCCGCTCAGATTACCTCAGGCGCTGCTCCTAAGAAAGCCAGCAATCCCACTTCTACCCCCAACAGCACCAATTACTACTGGAACTGGTAGGCATTTCTTCTGGACTTTCTACTTCTTTTTCAAGTTTTAATTACAGAAAATTGCTTGCATCACAAAGTTCTGATTTTGCTGATATAAAAATTCAGAGTAACATTTGTCACAAAATTAAATTGCAAGTTTGAATCTTAATGCTGAAAACTGTAGCCCTAGACCCACCTATTAGTCTCTGCATCTCTTCTCGTCAGCTCAGCCATCATTTCTTTTCCTTTAATATAAGCCTTAATCCGATCATCATCTTTGTCTTCTTTTTGTTTCTCTTCAGCTTTAATTATTTTCTGTTCAGCTACATACTCCTGTTTAAATGGAAAAGTACTTTTATTTTTATGTAGAATGAGATTTTGGACACACAAACTGGAAAAAAAACAAATCTAGCAAAGACTTCAGGCCTAGCCTATAATAAGAGTTCTTTGGTTCTATCAGTGGAGAAGCTAATGAAGACAGAAACCCAGATATGGAAGAGAATTCTCATGACCTACTTGCCACAAGAGTAAAATTAGTATGTGGTTGCAGCCCCAAGAACAGTACCTTTAAGTTACATTCTTTGCTCTACTTCCCCACTGGCTCCAACTGTACTGCTCCCATCCTGTGTATCATTCACACAGCACAGACTCTGAAGGGCTCAACAGTTAAGAGTCTGTAGAACCATAAAAAGTAAGGCACAAGGCATTTTGTAATCACACAAAAATGGCAGTTATGAGTATATATAGCTTTTATTGCATATACAAGGTTGGGGACAAATGGGGTAAAATGTGTATAATTGAGGTGAGAAGGCGTATGGGGGGAAAAAAGCAAGTAGGGTTTCAGTGGGAATTCTCTCCTCTTACTCTCTCACATGCCATCACAGTACCTCCACTTCAGTCTCCCTGCTCAAGCAGGCATGGGGAGGGAAACAGGTGTGGTAAGTAGGTCTTGACTAACTTTCTAAACATCTCCAATCATAAAGGGAAAGACAAGTTAAAAAGATATTGTCATGTTCAGACTCCGGCTATTCCCTCTTCCTAACAAAGAAAAATGGACTTAAAACCAAGCAGGTACACGGAACCTAAACCCAGTTCTCAAGTCAAGGACAATCTCCTTGCTGTCTAAAGCAGACTTTTTCCATCGTAGACCAGTCGAAGTTCAGGTGCCACATTACAACTTCCAAGAGGCCTTTCTCAAAAGCACAGAGGAAAGACATGGCCTGCAACTGGCAAGGTAGGCATATGATCCAATGCTACTGAAACTGTCAGCAAACCTCCTGTTGCCAGCGGGCCCATTTATTTCTGGGCCTAATGCAACCGTTTCACTCCAGGCAGCCAAGGTGAAACAAGCATTTTGAACTCTCTGCTTTCCTGTTACTTACGTGATACAGCCTCTGGCGTTCAACTTTTTCCTCCTGTTCCTTTTCTTTTCCTCTCTGAATTTCCAGTTGGTACAATCGGTTCAATCTCTGTATTTGTTCTCCTTCTCTTTTGTCTTCTAGTTTGGCCAGATCTGCCTGATGCTTGTGCTCCTTTATTCTGAATCAGAAAAAGGAGTTGAATAAACGAGCTAGGGACTGCATGAAGTAATGAACAGATACGGATTCTGCACATCTACAGGTACTTTAACAGTAAAAAAAACTGGTATTTTGAAGTGAAAGTAGAATGTCAGAGATGAAAAATAAAATCACGGTTTTTAAAAGGTAGCTGCAAATCCTTTGGCCAAAGCTCAGTCCTAGTGCAAGGGTGCTGGTTAAGCCTATACTAGCAAAAGCAAACACGACCAGCATTTGGACTCGAATACTAGATTGAATTTGATTAGCCTGTTTGTTAGCCTACGCCCTGTACAAGCTGGGCCTTTGCCAGCTAGCTGTCTTCCAAACAGTGCCATGGCACTGTGCATGTCTTGGCCATGGTCGTCAGCCTGTGCTAGCTGGATGCGTGAATGACTCTGGGCTGGGGGAAGTGGCAGTAATAGAGTTTTGTCTTAGGGAGACAAGCCACTTGCTCTCAGTGCCAGAATATAGACAGGCTTGTTTAATTTATTAGGATAGACATAACCACTGGCAACAAAAGACATTTCTGAAGCTGGAGAACAGAGTCACGGAGGAAATGGAGGGTGAGGAGAGGTGACAAGTTTTCAGCCTGAGCGCAGAGTGAGGAGAATCAGAAACAATGGCTTAAAAAAAAGCGAGTCATTCAGCCCCAGGCACAGCACCCTGCCGGGCGCGCTGTTCCCGCCGTAGGAGCCCGCCGAGGCCAGGGCGGAGGCCTGCTCCGCCGGAGCGGGGTCGCCTCAGCTGGGTTAGCCCCAAATAACGCCACTCCTGTCTTGCGTGCCCGGCGTGCCGCCCCACCGGCGGCGCAAGCGGGTCCTGACAGCACGGAGCCGGCCACGGGAAGATTTGTAACCCAAATCCCGCTCCCCTCCCAACTCTTGAAGGCCCCGCCGCCGCCGGGCGGGCCCCGCCGCACTCACTGCGCCAGCTGCTCCTGGGCCACGGCCCGGCGGTCCAAGTAACGGCCGCGCTCCAGCTCTGCCTCCCGGCGGGCGGCGTCCGGCCCCTCGCGGTCCATCGTCGGCCTCTCTCCGCCGCGGGCCGGCCCAGCGCCCGTCTCTCCGGCAAGCGGCAAAGTCTGCCGAGAGAAAGAGACGGATCCTTATTGACGCTGACGGCCCCGCTGTCCCGGGAAGTCGGGGCTTTTTCTTTCGCCCCCAGAGAGGGAACAAAGGCGGCCGCCGCCCTTCCCCCGCTCAGCGCGGCCGCGGCGAGCAGTGCCCGCGGGAGCGCCCCGGCCCCGAGCCGCCCCGCCTGCTGCCGGCCCTGACGGGGAGAATGGCGTTACCTGGCGGCGCGAACAGCAGCAGAGGACAAGGGAGGAGTAGGGGACCGTGTGCCGCGGCTGTTATAGCGGCACGGCACAGCGCTCCGCCCCGGGGAGCTGCCGGCGGGCGCCGCCCGCTCTTTCAGGCAGGGAGGCTGGGCCCGGCGGCTGAGGCGCCCCCCTTCCCTCCGCGGCCCGGCCGAGTCGGGCGGCAGAGCAGCCTCGAGCAGCGGTAGTCGCCGCGGGGGCTCCGGCCGAGCCCGGCCGCACGCGTGCGGGAGTCGCCCTCCTCCGCAGCCGGTTCGTGAAATACCCGTCTCCCTGTAGCGAGCCTGTACCCGGTAAGAGGCTGTAACGCCCCCCTCTGCCTCTGTCTTTCTGCTCCGACCTCGGCGGCTTTTCTTCCCGCTGGTTTGCCTCTGCGCTGCGTAGCCGGTGGTGAGGCGTTTTGGCTCGGCCTGGCTGTGTGGGCTGCTGCGTCTCACACGTAACCTTCACCGCGCCAGGCCTGCCTGTAGCTGGGGTTGTTGGAGATTCGCCTTTATCCATTACCTGACTTTAAAAGGTGGCCCCTGGGCGCTGTTTTCCCGGAGGAAGGCCCTTGGCGGCCCTGGGAGCTGGATGAGGAAGGAGGTCGGTCCTCCCCCTCCTTCCGAAAGAGACTGCCCGAGGAGGTTACTGCTGCACTCGTGAAGGAGTACATCCATCTTACATCCAGCTGTTTTACACTGTAGGGGAGGTAAAACCAGCTCTGCTTCGCCCTCAGCTTGCCGGAGGGACCTCGCCTCTGGGGTAGCCTCCCATCTTGCTCAAAGCCTTGTGCTTTCTTCAAAGCCTGTTGCTATCGGAAGCCAGGCTTAGAAACTTGAAGGCACACAAAAGACCTGTTTTCCAAACTAAAATATTGTCAAGCATCCTTTGTATAAAACTCTCCTAATGTTTTTTTTAGAACCTGTGTCATTTTCTAGTTTGGCCAACAGAGGCTCACAGCTGGGGGGTTGGAACAGAAGGTTGTGTGCAACAAAGCAAAGCTTCAAGTTTCTTGGACTTCGTTTTCAGTGGACCCCAGAATAGGAGGATACCCTGTTTAGAGCCCAGGATACTCGTGGAGGAAGTCATTATAGGAAACTCTAACTCTGTCCAAGGCACGAACGTGATGGTAAAATTTCAGCAAAGAAACTAAGCTCAAGGAGTGAGATGTGTGTGTGACTTTGGTGTTGGAGAGTAAGTCAGCTCAGGAATCTGAGAAACAGTTTTAGATCTGGATCTATTTACCACAGATTGAATCATTGTTAGTCTTTTTGAAAGAACAGTCTAACTATGTTGTTCCTGTTGCCACGCTCTTTTTGTAGCAGCTATTTACGGCTATATTGGGACCTATTTGCCTCGTAGGTGACCTTTTAAGGGCTGGGATCAAATCACATTTGTTTTTTCATATATTATAACTAATTTATAGCATGTCATTTGTTTTACAGGTAGTTGCAAAATGCTATAAAAACTGCAGTACCATAACTATTCTAACTTTCACATGTATTAGGTGTTTTTTCTTCCCCTGTAGATTCTGTAAAGTTGTTTTGTTTTGGTTTTTTCTATTATGGGAAATAATTAACTGGAAGTGGGCTAGTGAAGAATGTGACCTTTTGCACTGGGAATTCATATCCTAGGCCTGAAAAAAATGGTTCAGTGAATTTTTAGAATAATGAATAATAAAAATATAACAGTAATAGCAAGCTTTTGGCTGGAATGGGTTACACTGATGGTCAATTATCATGCATTTCTGTCTCAAGTTTAATTAACTTTCATGAAATACAAGCTGTGGATTTTTGAGAATATAACCAGTTCTCTGGCAATTTTTTTTTTTTTTCAAATGGATTTCCAGATTCATAGCATATATTCGATGTAGATCGTTTACAGTTTAACTCTGCCCATAAGGTTCAAAAAGATATTTTTTGACCACATGAAAACTGCTTCTGCCTTTCCTTGCTGGATAGTCTCAATATTGTTTCTTATTTTTAACTTCTTGAGCAGTAGTACAGCTACAACAAGGTAACTGGGTCCCAGCACCATCCTGTGCTTGAAAACTAGTATTTATTCCTTCTCTTCCTCTGGAACATGGCCTGTGTCCAAGTCCTCTTCCATCTTTGGATGCTTTGAGAAGAGGATAAAGATGATGTGTAGTCTTGGACTCTGATTCAATTACTTGCTTTGCATAGCTCTGAAATTCATGCTCCTTACAAAGTGCAATAAGCTCTCTCTGAGCATCGTAGTCCAAATCTGCTTGCTTTTCCTGCTGGTTTTTTGCCAGCTTTTCAGCCTGATGAAGAAAAGGGAATAACAAAGCTTAGTATTTCTTTCACAACATAACTATCCGTTAAAACTTAGAGAGGGTAAAAGCTTACAGTAGGTCTGCGGTGATGTTAGTTGATACTTGGCAAATATCATCCCTTCCCACTTCTCTCCCCTGCCGTACCCCCCACAAAAAGGGTACATTGAATAGCTGAGTGAACATCAGCATYAGCTGCTGCTCTTTGGTGACCTGCCCAGAAGATACGAGAGGGCAGCAGTAGTACATAATGGCACAGGACAGAATGTGATCTGTCATTGCAAACCAGCCTTGACTTGCACCACTCCTCTGAGAGGAGGCTGGTCCCCAACACCGGCATATGGCAGAGCATACATGATTTAAAAAAGACAAAAACAACAAACAAAAAACCCCAAACAAAACACAGCAAGCTTCCTCTCTCTCTCTTCCTCTCAGGCAGGAGCTAGTGCTGTTGGTTAGATGCATGCTTCTTTCTGAAGGGGCTGACAGGGTACAGCTGTTCTGTTTACCATTTGCTGGATCTGAATTTTCTGTACTTCCATGTTTGCATCATGTTGTCTTTGTTTCTTGGCTTTTTCCATTTCCAGGTAGATGCGGTTCTTCTCCATTAACGCATGAAGTTCTTTTTTACCCTCTGCTTTTTCCTCTCTCTCCTTTTCCACTTTCATCTTCATCTGTATTTTACAAAATACACAAAAAAGATTAACCAAGGAGCTAGCCTGCTAGTCTGGAAGTCGCATCTTTCAGCAGAAGCAGCCGTGTATCAGTGTTCTGATAAGCACGGTCATTGTGGCTGGCCAGTGTCCAAGCCCAGGCTTTTCAGCAGCCCTGGCAGATGTGCTCCCAACACGCAAGTGGGAGAGGGAGAGAAGACCCCAGGAACGATGTCAGTGGACCTGATGAAGCATGCTGATGCATGGCACCAGAGCCACCAGCTGTGATCTGGGCCAGGCTCCTCGGTTGCAGTAAGCAGGAATAAGAACAGGCTATGTTTCTTACCACAGTGGCTCTGTGTTCAGCGATAGACTCAATGGCAGCCTTTTCTTTTGCTTCTTTCTCTTTGCGTTTTTTTTCTTGTTCAGCTTCTTTTTTTGCAATGTCTCTAGCAAGACGATCATCTTCCCTCTTTAATGCCTCATTCATTTGTACAGCTAATTGGCTAATGATTTTGTCCTGATGTTCCTGTGTTAGTCTGCAGAAGAACATGAGCTACCATAACATACCAGGGTACACACCTGGGTCTACCTGAAGCATTACTGCCACCAAACTCAGCAATCCTGCTTCTAGTTGTCTCTCCTCTTGCCACACAGGCCAGCCCACCCACCCAACTCCTTGATCTCCTTGTGTTCCTCCTGTTTTATTTTTTTTAAATTACCTGATTTAGCAAATAAATGTTCCCTGTATTCTTGTAACACTAGCTTTCTGTTGCAATAATGAGCTGGATCACTCGGGGAGGATTCTGCCTAGCATCTTGCCATCAGGAGAGAAATGTTGGGAGTATTGGCCAGAAGCAGGAAAAGAAGGGAGCTCTTACATTGGCTTAATGGTATCTTCATGCTGTACCCTCACTGTTAAATTGGTAAACCATCTTCCCTTAGTAATAACCCAATGTAATTAATTAATATAGGTGCCTAGTGAAGAAGTCAAATTATTTTTCTTGATCTGACTCAGGCAAATATAGCTTATGCCCAAAAATACTTTCGTCAAGGATTTTAATTGTTGAGGAGGTGGAGGCTTGGCAGGCCATATGGAAAATCACTGTTCCCAACACACTGGTGTAGAGCTTTGCACTTCCGTAAGTCTTTGTACTTTGAAGGACAGAGAGATTGCTCCCACACACACCTATTACTAAGGAACCTGTGAAAGAATTTCCTTTTTCTCCTGAATTCCCTGCTCTCCCTATCAGTAGAATTTAATTTTTAGAATAACTGTGGTTTGTGTTACATGATCAGTCTGAAAGATTTGAATATGACTACAGTATAATTTTTAGCTTATTTACAATTTATACTCTAGCTTTGTACCTACCTACGCATTTCAGCTTCTTTCTCTTTTATCAGCTTGGCAATAGTTTCCTTTGCTTTAAAATGAGCTTTAATCCGATCATCTTCTTCCATTTGTTTTTGTTCCTCTACTGCTTTGATCATTTTCTGGTCAGTTACATGCTCCTGCATGGGCAAAATGGTTCTGATACAACCAATGAAGTATAGAAAATCTGGGCCTGGGGTAGCAACTTAAAAGAATCACTCCCTACTCTCTCTCTTTGTCTTTCTTTCAAAGAGGGGAGAGAGGAGAGGGATTCTCACTACTTCCACTTACTTCTGCCTCCCTGTTCAAACATGCATGAAGAGGAGATAGTAGATATGAGGAAGAGAAGGGGAACTGAGCATCGAACAGCTGCTTCTCCAGCCCATTACACAAACAAATTGCTATGCAATGCAGTGAGCATTATCGCTTGCTCCCATTCACACACATGGGAGAGGGGAACGTTGAGAGGAATGGGACTGTGCAACCCCCACTAACACATACACAGACCGTGCTGCTCCTGGCCCACCTCACCAAAACTATCCCGGTCTGAGAGCTTAATCCAAATCATAGCTGAAAAAGAGTTTTCTATAATTTTATGTAAAAAACCAATTGTCTTTTGTATGCTGGCCAGAACTGTTCTGAGGCGTTTCTAGTTTTCATTTAGCAAGATGCCTGCAAAGGTGAACAGCGAAGGCAGCACATCTTGACTGAATTTCTAAACCTCTCTAATCATAAAGGGAAAGACAAGTTACAAAGATACTGTTATGTTCAGACTCAGGCTATTCCCTCTTCCTAACAAAGAAAAATGGACTTAAACCAGCAGGTACGTGGAACTTAAATCCAGTTCTCAAGTCAAGGAGAATATTCCTTGATGTCTACAGCAGACTTTTTAATCATAGACCAGCCAAAGCATCAGGTGCCAATGTCTCTTCATTCCAAGAGGCCTTTCTCAAAAGCACAGAGGAAAGACATGGCCTGCAACTGGCATACCATCCAATGCTACTGAAGCTGTCAGCAAACATCCTGTTGCCAGTAGGCCCACTGAGATACATGAATGCTATTGTTTCACTCCAGGCAGCCAAGGTGAAACAAGCATTTTGAACTCTCTGCTTTCCTGTTACTTACGTGATACAGCCTCTGGCGTTCAACTTTTTCCTCCTGTTCCTTTTCCATTCTTCTCTGAATTTCCAGTTGGTACAATCGGTTCAATCTCTGTATTTGTTCTCCTTCTCTTTTGTCTTCTAGCTTGGCCAGATCTGCCTGATGCTTGTGCTCCTTTATTCTGAATCAGGAAAAGGAGTTGAATAAATGGGCTAGGGACTACATGAAGTAATGAACAGATAGGGATTCTGCATAACCATACATACCTTGCACTGAAGGATGTGATACTTTGAATTGAAGGCGGGTAGCGTATCAGAGGTGAAAAATAGCATCATTGTTTATAATGGTAGCCCTCAATCCTCTGACCAGAAATCAGTTATGGTATGCTCACAGGTTGCAGTCTAGTGGTAACAAGTTTCATCTGGATGACCCGTTAGCACCACTGCATTCATAACGTTCTGGCCTATCTCTGCAGCATCCTCAGTGAACAAGATTTCCCCAGTAAGTCCCACCATATCTATGCTTCTCCTTCTGGGCATGCAGGCAACAGCTTAAACTTGTAGTGTTCTATATGAAGTTCTGCAAGGATTTATGTGTTGGACCTGGAATATGCGAGACCAGACTTTGAACCCTTCCTCTGCCTCAGGGAATTTGATTCCTTCTATCAGACCACCAGGGCCAGTCCTATAAATACCACTGGGGACCGCTCCATAAGGTTTCTGTAAGAGCTGAGAGAAAGAATGGAGGTGGCAGTGATGCATTCTCTTGATGCGTTCTCTGGAATCTAGTTATGTGCAAATCGAAAATCCGGTTTAACCTTTTCCTTTTCTGGGACCAAAACTGAGTTAAAATACACTTTCAGTAACAACTTTTGAATAATGATTTGTCTAAAACCTATTGATGCCTACCAGAGGTGATTTTATGTGCAGACTGTTGGCAAATAAAAGACATTGCATGTCACAGCTTTTCCCTTTTGTGCAAGGTCTTTTGTGGCACTCTGGATTTTTCTTTTAAAGTGTCACATTTGTGAATCAAATTATTAGTAAGTTTCTGTAAAAACCTTATGGAATATATTTGTGAGAAGAGAGTTTAAGTAAATAATAAAGTAGGGTTACTTTTGATTAATTATTACTTACTGTTCCAGCTGATCTCTGTGTAGTGCCAGTTGATTCATATAACGCTGATGTGCCTTTTCTTGCTCTCTGAGAATAGCTTCTTTACGTTCACGTTCCTTTTCTTCATCCTTCTTTTTGTTAACATCTGACTTCAACTTTTTGAATTCAACTTGAGCATCTCTTTCTTTTAGGACCTCAGCAAGTAGAAGTGCACTCTGCAAGAGAACATTTAAAGTAATTTGCATGTTCAGAAGCGTTTAAAGAAATTCAGTACAATTTGAATTCAAAAATTATAAGTTGTCAACAGACATGCAATCCTTTCACTCTTTCATTCTGATAGTATAGGTAGGTTTTTGCATGATCAATAGCCTCCTTCCGTTTTGCTGCTTGGAACTGTTCTTCCTCCAAATCAAGTAACTTTCTTTCTTCTTCTTCCCTTTCTTCACGTAATTGTTTGGCTTTAAGTTTCCGTTGTGCCAGGCCCTACAGTGCAGGTAAAATTAGAAATCACATTTAAAGCACATGGGTTAAAAACATATAAACCATTCTGAAGGTGATGTACTCAATGTTTGGGTTTTTTTAATTTTGCATTTTAGCTTTAATTTAAAAATTTAAATATTGATGTTAGATGTTAAATATTTAAATAAATAAAACACATATTTAAATGCAAGCATTAAACAAAGAAACCTAGAAATGTTACCATGAGTGGTTTTGCATATGTGAAGATGAATCCCTTTGTTTACGAATGTATCTTGTACTTACCATAATGGTATTGGGCCACTCTTTTACAGCAGCTTTGGAGCGTAAGTGCATTTCTTCCTGTTCTTTCTTCTCAGCAAGGATGCGTGCTGCTTCTCTAGTTCTGCTGCCAAGATTGTCCTGAATCCTTTCCCATTCTGCTTTTGGCAATACAATTACCTGATGAAGATCTACTTCATTTGGAAGGAAATATCTGTCTAGAACGTTATTTTCTTCCAAATGATGTGAGGCTGTGCAGAGGAAAGGATACTGAGGTTACTTGATATCAGAAAATCCTATATTCAATCCTGTAACAGGATTTGAGTTCCTGCATAGTAACAACACTAAGTTATCCCAACAGGTACTGTCCCCATCCCAGTACCCCAGAGCTAAGACGGGGTATCTGTATCTGTAGTCTAACTATGGCCTGTGTGTGTACTTGGGCTGTGGCTGAATGACTTAACTGTTTGTATGTCCCCTTCCTTGTTTGTGTGTATGTACAGGTTTGGCTTGTGGTAACTAACACTTTCCAGGCAGTACTTGGGCATGATTCTGAAAACAGCAGGGATCAGGGAGCATTCCCAAAAGGAAAAGGGGAATATTGGTGAAGCCATTTTTCTGGCTGGATGAGGCAGCAGTTTAGGCACAGGCTGTGCCTTACCACCCTTGTCCTGCACACTCATCGTATTAAGTAAAATAGATCTGGCTTGTAGAACAGTTTCTTGATTTGTTGGAAAGATTAGCATTTCTTTCTTGTATTAGGCTTGCATATACATGTGGATGCACAAATACAGCTTTCCTAGGTTTTGTGAAATGCCCTTCAAACTGTCACCAGTATTTTCGAAGGAAATGGCACTCTGTATGGAGGGGTGTCCTGTTAGAAATTCTACTTGTTCATCTGATTTGCAGCAGACTGACATGCCGTGTCTAAAATGTAAGGAGGCTTTCTCTTACAGCGATACTTATGTCCAAGTCTGTTTTTCAGATGCAGTTGCTAATCTGTTTGTCTTATGGTGGGGAACAGACCTGATCTTCTCCCTCTGTCCAAGGTGAAGGTAGCCTTGCCAAAAGTAAACATACACTGACACGCTGCTCCCTAGGGATAGGGAACTGCCTGGCACCCAGTTCTTCTCTAACTTCCAGCTGTTGGATGATACGGTACCTCCACTGGTTTCAGGTTCGTTCTTTCTAGGTAATTCTAGAAACAGCCTGTCGTCTTGTCTGCAGCTGGGAGAGCCGGGGGGAGGTTTGGGGAGGGTCACCCTGGACACCGCGACAAGGAACACCCCTACAGCCTCCCGGAGCCGTGTGCAGCCGGTGCAGCTATGGGCTCGGCACTGCCCTCCCCCCGGGTCCCGGTGCCCGCGAGGAGGGCCCCACTCACGGGCCAGCTGCTGCTGCTGCTGCCGCCGCCGCCGCCATCTCCCGCGGGGGAGCCCGGGCCCCGCCGCCACCGCCATGGCCCCGAGCCGCGCCGCCTGTGTACGCGCGCCGTTGCCAGGCAACCCAGCGGCGGGGAGTCACGTGATGACGTGGACTGGAGGCACGTGGCGAGCTGAGGGAGCCGGAAGCGGCGGGCGTGGAGGTGGGTCGGGGGTAGTGCCCCCGTTGGCGGGTGGTGCGCGTCCCGCGGGCGGTAGCGGCTCGGCTCGCCCCGCCCCGCCCCTTTCCCTCACGGGCTTTCGGTCCGCTGCCGAGACCCCCGTGCGGTGCTGCCGCCCGGCTTCCCCCCCGCCTCTGCCAGCTCCTCAGGCGACCCCGGTGCCCCCGCCGGGGTGGCTGCTCTGCTTTCCCCCTCGGCCCGGGCGTTGCGCCCCGCGCGGGCGGCGGCAGCAGCTGCTGTGCTGCGGTTGGGAGGGGGCTACTTATGTGGCTGCGCGGCCTGCTGGCTGCGGGCGCTGGGGAGCTGGCCTGAGGGACGCCTGGGGCTGAGGAAGCGGCGGTGCTCGTGTTCCGGGTGTGAAAGAACGTGCCTGTGAGGGAGCGGCTCAAAGTACCAGATGAGGCGTCTCCTGCTCCCAGGGATTTCGTAGCCCAGAGGTGGGCTGCAGGCAGTGAAGCTGCAGGACTACAGCAAGTAAAACTACTGTTTTGGTTTTTTTCAGGTCCACAAATAGCAGTATTTCTTATTGGCTGCTTTGATTTGGTGTGACCTTGTTAAAAAGACTGGCTCCATCTGTTCAGTAGTAGTTTCCTTTCAAAATATCTCTTAAGATGTTTTGCCAGGAGAATCCCAGTTTGGTCACGCTGGCAAGTGATAATGGAGAGATTTAGAACCATCAGTCAAACTGATGGTCCGTGAGTACTGGAAGATTGACACTGTTAGCAATATTAGTAACTAAGCAGCATGAGTTTAGATCTTTTCACGTTGTCTATTTCAAACAGAGGTTTGATACTGAACTAGAACTTTGACCTTTACAGACTGCTTTTTTAGCTTCAGCACAACATCCCATAGCTTTAGTGGCCATAAATAGTTTACTTTGTTTAGATAATTGTCCTGATGCTTCATTTTCTTGCAGAATTTTTCTCTTCTGAGCACAAGATCAGGGTAGGAATTCAGTACTCTTGTTTATATAAATAATTCTCTTTTTTTGTTTGTTTTGGAAACTATTTTCTGACAGCTATGAAATTTCTGTTGGTTTTTGATTTTGACCATACAATCGTAGATGAAAATAGTGATACCTGGATTGTGAAATGTGCTCCTGAGAAAAAACTTCCTAATGGATTAAGAAACTCCTACCGACCAGGACACTGGACAGAATATATGGGCAGAGTCTTTGTCTACTTGGGAGACAATGGCGTCAAAGAAGATGAGATGAAAAGAACTATGACAACAATTCCTTTCACTGCGGGAATGGTAGATCTTCTGGGTTTTATTGGCAAGAACAAAGAGTTGTTTGACTGCATAATTGTTTCAGATTCTAATACAGTATTTATTGACTGGATTTTGAAAGCTGCTGACTTCCATAAGGTGTTTGATGAAGTATTTACAAACCCTGCAGCATTCAGCAGTACTGGCTATCTTACTGTACAGAACTTCCATGCTCACCATTGTGCAAAGTGCCCTAAAAACCTTTGCAAAAGGAAAGTTTTAAAAGAATTTCTAGATAAACAGTTGGAGCAAGGAGTAAGTTATACACAAATTGTATATATAGGTGATGGTGGGAATGACTTATGTCCAGTAATGTTTTTGAAGAAGGATGATATTGCTATGCCCAGGCAGGGGTATACCTTGGAGAAAAAGATTTCTCAGCTGGCCCAAGATCTCCGTCCTGTAGAGTGTTCTGTTTTGGTTTGGTCATCTGCTACTGAAATTATGTCTTATCTGAAAGTGCTTATAAAGGAATAATTCAAACGATAAAAGGAAACCAATATATTTTATCTTCCTGGGAGAGAAAAACTGCATGTGTATAAAAGCACAAAATTGTAAAATTGGGCTGTTATCTGAACTTAGGTCTTTTAAACACAATATAAAACTGTTTATGTTCAATCTTGGCAATTGTCACGTCCCGCCTGTGCGGGAGAGGTGACTCAGATTCGCAAATTCCCTTGGTATGGATTAAGGTGAAACGACACTCAAGGTCTGTACATAAGCAAAGACTTTTACTCTATAGCTAGGCTCATTGGTAAATAATTGGATAACAGAAAAAACTTGCCGCTCGCCACTGATGTGGGAGTTTATGCCTTGCGTTACTTACTAGGAAAAGGTAAAAGAATAAAAGAAAGAGAGAATGAGAGAGTGAGAGAAAGAAAGAGAGGGAAAGAGATCACCGGTCCAGGTTCCAGCATTGGTCCAGCTGATGGGGGTCTCTGGTCTGCAGGAGCGCTCCTTCAGAAGTTCCCAAAAATGAGTCCCAAGTCCCCAGATCGAAAGTCGAAAGAGAGAAAGAAGCCTATTCCCCTCCTTGCCTTCCCCTTTTATGCCTGCCGTTCACTTCAAACTGCCCCTCTGCTACGGGGGTAGTTTCGTAGTTCACTTCTGTTGGTTCTTATATGTCTTGTCTTCACTTAAAGTCACAGTGTCCTTTCTTTTTACTGCGCATATTCAGTGGGGAAGGGGCTTTGTTGGGTAGGGGGCTTTTCCTGCTGGTGGGTGGATTTTTTAGTATGCTAATTAGGATAGTTCGCTCAGTTCAAGTAGTTGTTTCTTTGGTTTTATCAGTCGTTCTTGTTTTCTTAACACTTACCTGGATACTCCCTTATTTGGCTGACTTATGGTGTCATCATATTTCTTCTCCCAAGGCCAGACCCAATTAACTCTCTACAGAGCAGCCTTCCTGGGATTCACCATCCCTCAGTCTTGTGAGTGTTTGAGACATTCCTCAGACAGGCTCAGGGGATCTCCACCCCCTGCTCCCTTATCAAGTTTTGTCTCCTGTCGCTGGAAAACAGGTCTGTGTTCCAGTGGGTTACAAGTTGGCCTTGGTGTTAGCTGCCAGTTGGTCTCTTACAGCAATAGTGGGAAAGTGAAGTTAAAATGGCTTTCTAACACAGTACACATTCCAACATAAGTGGAGGAGTTGGGTTGCAAGAGGAATTGCCATTATTCTTAGTCTTCCCCCTCCCCCCCAAGCCTTTACTGACTACATAACTGACCTTTTCTGTTCCATGCGCTTAGCGGAAGGAGTAGGATTAGTGCACAAAGGAATGAAAGTCTTTACTTAAAAAACATTAGGTGCCAGGAGCATGGTTCTGGAACTGTTGGCTTTTATACTTCTTTGATCAGGATAAATGTTTAATTTTGTAAATTATTTGGTATGCTTGTAATCTTGTTTGATCTGAAGATGCATTTATATTTTCAATATATAAAATATTTTACCAAACAAAATTATTTTTTAATAGTTTGTATTATCTTGTATTAAAAGACAATAAAAGTTACTGTCACTGACAAAAGCAACACACCTGATTTGTGTAATGTATTCTGCTGGCCTGTGTGTCATCAGGCACCTGTTCTTGTAAGGGCCTGGAGAGAGTGAACACAAGTGTAGGTGTCAGCCTTTGGATAACACCTTCATTTATTTTGTCAGTCAGACCCCTTCTCTTCTGGAGAGCAGTAAGGACGTTGCTGTTCTGTTTAAAGAAAAGTCACTCCCATTCTCCTGACCACTGCCCTGACAATATGCTGCTGCCACTCCATATAGAGCTAACACTGGTTTGACCTTCCATGCTGACAGCTCTGAGTCAGCCAGGTGCTTTTTCCTTGCTGGGTTTCTGCTGCAATGCACAGGCCCACAGAATGGTGCATATGTATATGTGTTTACACTGATTTTACCTATTCACTTTCGTCCCTATCTACAGTATAATCCTCTCTTACAGGCTGGAAGGGAACATCTATGTCCATTTTAACTTTTTAACAGAATTGTTCTGTCTAAATAGCTTAAGCAATTTTTTGTGAACATGCAGTCTTTCTCTTTACTACTCACAGCAAGATGAGCCCCAAGAGTTGGGCTATGCATATAGAGAGATTAAAAATAAGTCTCATTAAAGTTAAATAATGTATTTTCATGCCAAATGCTTTCCTTCTTATAGACCCACAAAAGGTCCAAAATGATAATGTAGTCTGCTATTGAACTGATGTCTGTTTTAGCTTAAGTGCCCTAATAACTGAGCAATTAGTCCAACTTTTGCAGCACTTCAGTTGCAGATGTCTGAGATGTAGCTCAGCAGCCTGCGATTGCTGTAGCTGTCTTCCTCCATTTATCTGTGCAGCATTGTTCTCATTTTCTTACCAACATTTGATGTTGTCATTACCTTCTTTTTCTCAGTTGAAGATTTTTAGGAGTGGTCTTGCCTGTTTTCAGACTGACAGTGTATATAAATTAAGATTTCCTTTGCTTCCTTGTAAATGGTCCTGCTTTTAGCCCTTTACCTATTTTAATGACTTGTAGAAGGTTGCTTTGAACAGTCTGTTGTCTGAGATGTCCAGAATAATATCCTTGATTTCTCAGGAGCATTGCTTTCATGATGGATATTTGATAGGTGCCTGAGATGTCTATTAGAGATCTCACCCTATTGTCTTGTGCAAGGGCACGAAGACAGCATCTGAAGAACCGGTGGGTCTCAAGTTGTGACAGGTTTAAGTTGTCTGATTTACAGGTCATACAAAAGAATGGTAATGGCTGTTGCATAGTACAATTTTGTATGGTTACTTTTTTTTTTTTTTAAGTTGTGTGTCTCCTTCATTCTAGATGTGCTGCTTAATGTTCCAGATTCTGTGCCGGTCTCTTCTGTGCTTTTCAGAACTTAGTTGTGAGACAGCTTCCTTTCAGTTTGTCCACAGATCTCAGTTACCACTTACTTAACAAACAAACAAACAAAAAACTAGTATATGATTATTCAGCTTTTTCTTCCACTTGTATTAACTATTGTTCTTTTAGCTTTAAGGAACCTACCGTGTAGTTTGCTGTGAGAGTGAGAAATTGAGTGAGAAATTCATCTTCATGCTCAAAAAGGGGTGTTTTTTGTGGTTTTGATGAAAGTACTGAAGCAGGAGTTGAGAGTAGATTAAGCAAAGTAGACTACTTGAAATATTAACAATTATGATCAAATCATTTCAAGTAGAGGGTAGAGCTGATGCTATTTGCTAGACAAAGTGCATGTTGGAGACAGAAGAAATTTTTCAATTCCAGTAGGTAGGCCATTAAGCTATTAATATGAGGTCTTGGGTTTCTTTTCCTCTTAATAAAAGAGAAGAGAGAACTTTTCTGAAGCATCACAATTAACAAATTTTTCCACATTTGGGTATAAGGGAGGGGAGATAAGTATCTTCAAAGGGTGAAGCTGGTTTAAGCTGGTAACCTAGCCAAAAGAGAAAGGGAGAAGCTCCTTGAAGGGACACATGTTCAGTACTTGGTGCTGCTGACCTCCAGACTTGCTGGCGGTTTAAGTCAACATGCTTTCTGGGAGGGAGATGACTTAAGTAAAGATGTTATGAAAAGAAATGCATAATGGCAGGCGTATGTGTGTATGGGAATTTTTCTATATGGTAGCAGATCTGCTATTGTACACCAGCTACTATGAAGAGTACTTGGCCTTAGTATTATGTGCTAGAAGGATGGCCAAGACCTGGGAGAAGTTCCTGCTTGTCCATAGGAAGCTGATGGAAAGGAAAGTGCAACACCACAGCCAAAGCTGTTGGCATGGGGATGTATAAACAGACTCAGGGCCGTACAAGGGAACACTCCAGAGAAAGAAATGGAGTGAGTAATGTAGCTGAGGGACAGGCCTGGGTCAGAGACGCAGGGCTACTGCGAATTCCTGGGTTATACCACAAAACTCCAGTTTCCTGGGCTAACAATGCATCAAGAGTGGTTGAAAAACTGAAGGCAAAGATGTGTGAAGGGTTCCTTGGTTTTGTTTGGATCAGCTTATTTATGTCTCGTGTTACTACGTAAGGGCCAAGGGCAAGTTTGAGACCTGTTGCATGGTTAGCATGTGGGGAAGGATGGCAGAAGGGTACGTCCATATGCGCTTTCCAGTTCAGATTCTTTCTTAGTTCATGCTAAAGAATCTGTGTAGAGCAGGAGCTCTCCTTTTGGGTATTGCTGGCACTTAGCTAATAATAACAAATATCCACCTCCTTTTGGTAGGAGAAACTGCTGCCAGTCCTTTCAATCCAGGAGAGCTCTGGCAGGGCAAGGGGAGCCTGGCTGCTGGATCCAAAGGATCCAAACCCTGCTGCAGGTGAAGGAGGGAGCAGAGCTGCTTAAACCCAGAGGACACTGTGCTTCAAGTACATTTAAAGGCCTCCATTGCAGAAAATGTTTTGCTAGCAGAGAAGGAAAAGACTTCTTCAGTTGTGAACCACATTTTCAGAAGTGGTAAAAACCAATATAACCACCTTCCTGAATAATTGGCTTATAGTTGGAGCCTGTTTGTCAGCATAGTTTGTGACTGTCCTTTGCACCCTGCCAGGTTCAGGTGTTTGAGGCGAGCTTTGGCCGCCCCCTCTCGAATCTCGTCCTTCTGTAATGGGGGAATCCCTGGAGCCTGCTGCCCGTCCCAGCATCGCTCCTCCTGGGAGAGTGGGGTGCCTCTGTGAGAGGCAGCTTCAGGTCGCTGTTAGCGGCAGTCAAAGGCCCCCTTGCTTTGTTGTGTGGCTGAGTGCCACCAAGCTGGCATCTGCTTCTGTCCCTAACACGGCCGGGCCTTATGTCATCATCGCGGTCAGCCTTTGAACCCCCGGGGCTGGGGAGCCCCAGCGCAGCAGCAGCGGCTCGGGCCGCAGTTTCCCCGGGGCGAGCCGGCGGGCGGGGGCCGGGCTGGGCGCCGGGGCCCGCTGACCTCGCGGCGGGGTCCGCGGGGGCGGGCAGGCGCCGGGGACACCAAAATAGGAGCTGCCGCTGCGGCCCCGCCGCCTCCCGCGGGCAGCGGCTCTTCCAAAGATGGTCACGGGGCCGCCGCGGGGCTGGGAGCGCCCCGAGCCGCGGCCGCGCTCCGCCCGGCCCTAAGTACCGCGCCGGGGAGGCTGCGCGGGCGCGGGTCAGGCCCGTAGCCGGAGGGCGGCGGGGCTTCGCGGAGCGGCTCTCCCGTCCGCGGGCGGGGCGCGGACAAAGCCGCCGGGAGCCCGGCGCGGCGGTGCCGGCCGGCGGCCTCGCTCGGCGCGTCCCGGCTGCCCGCTGTTGTGCGCGGGTGCCGGCGATGGCAGTGGCCGGGCAGGAGGACTACGCGTACCTCTACGAGGACTCCTCTCACCCCGCCGGTTTCCTGGAGGCGTTCCGGGCGTTTTATCTGGACGGGCTGTTCACCGACATCACCCTGCAGTGCGCTTCGGGGGTCATCTTCCACTGCCACAGAGCCGCCTTAGCGGCTTGCAGCAATTATTTTAAAGCCATGTTCACAGCCGATATGAAAGAGAAATCTAAAAACCAGATCAGACTTCCTGGGCTCAGCCGTGCTGTACTGGAAGCCCTTGTGAATTATGCATACACATCACAGATCCAGATAACAAAGAGAAATGTCCAAAGCCTACTCCAGGCTGCAGACCTCCTCCAGTTCGTGTCAGTAAAGAAAGCCTGTGAGCAGTTTCTGGTGAGGCACTTGGATACTGACAACTGCATAGGGATGCACTCCTTTGCCGAATACCATGATTGCTCGGAGCTGGAAAAAGAGTCCAGGAGGATACTGTTATGGCAGTTTGAAGAAGTGTGGAAGCAGGAAGAGTTTCTGGACATTGGCAAGGAGAAGCTCTCTTACATTCTCTCCAGAGAGAATCTCAATGTTTGGAAAGAAGAGGCAGCCATTGAAGCTGTTGTTAAGTGGGTTGCACACAACGTGGAAGAAAGAATTGAAGACATCTATGAACTGCTGAGCTGCGTCAAAGTAGACTTAGATAACATGTATTTGAGGTCAGCTTTAAGCCTACAAAAAAAAAGCCGACTTAATGACAATACGATAAGGTCACTCATATACAGTGCCCTGAACCTGAATCCCAAAGGTCTTTCCAGAAGACCCACGGCAGCCATGTATGTGATCGGAGGATATTATTGGCATCCCTTATCAGAAGTGCATGTTTGGGATCCTTTAACCAACGCATGGGTCCAGGGAACAGAGATGCCGGATCACACCAGGGAGAGCTATGGGGTCACTAGCTTGGGACCAGACATATATGTGACAGGAGGTTATAGAACAGAGAGCATCGAAGCCCTTGATGCCGTGTGGGTATATAACAGTGAGAGAGATGAATGGACAGAGGGCTGCCCCATGCTCGACGCAAGGTATTACCACTGCGCAGTTTCCTTGAGTGGCTGCATCTACGCGTTGGGTGGTTACCGAAAGGGAGCTCCGGTGCAAGAAGCTGAGTTCTATGATCCTTTAAAAAAGAAGTGGCTTCCTATTGCAAACATGATCAAAGGTAGGTAAGCTTTTGTATGGCATCTGCCTCAAATGTCGATCCTTTTGCGTTTGCCACTTTTAAGTGCCATGGACGCATTTAGGGTTTGATCCAAGTTCTAGTGAAGTCCATGGAAATCTCCTGTTAATGTTGGTGGGCTTTGGCTCAGGTCTTTACTAGCCAAATGACTGCAAACATCCAAATGCTATGCTGGGCTGTGCCACAGAACACTAGGGTTGAAAAGCAAGTGGTAGTCTCAGTGTAATTTTGCCTTCTTTCAGGAGTAAAATTTGTGTTCAGATTAAAAAGAAAATTAGAGTCCATTAAGTAGATGGTCAAAGAGCAAGCTCCAATAAAGGGATTGTATTATTTTAATATAAGACCAGATTACTAAGATTTTCTGTGCAATCATTTATGAAGGTGTCATCTTCATTTAAAACTTCTTGCATGCAGCTTCCTCGTATTTCAGTGTATCATCTGTTCAGGACCCTTAGTTTAATCTTTAGTGTGAGGATAATGAAAAGCACTAATACCTGTTTCTAGCAGCCAAAATAGTGATCTATTAAAAATTTATGAATTTGGATCACAGCCTAACTAAAGGGTATATTTTGTTAGAAAATTTATAAACAATTACACATTTTATCATACATTTTAACAAATTAATGCAATTATTTACAATTAATTGTAACATTTTACTGTAAGTTGATGCAACAGTATTTTTCTACATACATGAGAGTTTTTGGAGGTATCTGTAACAGGAAAAAACACCATGCTCCTACAACTTTCTTCATTGTTCGTGTATTTTCCACAAACAATGCTATTACTCTCTATTTATTTCCTTTAAAAATAGGAATGCTACGCTAATACTGTGAGCAGTTACACATTCTGTGTAGTTGTTTTGTCCTGTTTTCTGTGTGCAACTTCTTAGATGCTTAAAAAAACCACACTGATTTCCTAATTTTGGTCCATTTTATCTTGCCAGATCCCTTGTTTTATTTTGTTTTGTTCTCCTAGAGACAGAGTTAACATGGCTCTGCTCTGTTTGTGTCCTTGTTTATACAGTAGTATAATTAATAATACCATGAGAAAGACTAAAAGTATCAGAAAAGGTACCCCGAGACACTGAATTATCTCAACTCCCCTTGTCTTTGTCCTTGCCATATGAGTCACTTTTAAAAATCTCTTTAACTTGGTGAAATATTGAAGGTAATTCCCTATTCCAAAACCAGTGTTACAATGTGTCTTTAATTACTGCATAAAAATTCTGTGAAATATTGTGTGGCTGTATTATATGCAATGTGTATTGGTTACTGCAGTTTTATTTAATTGTTCTTGACTTAGGCTGATAAAATAAGGTGTCTTAACAAGTTTATTTAATTTCACATTCAGTTAAATACTTGCAAGTATAATTTCACCCTAAAATATTAATTAACAAGTCATTTGAAATGGGATTATGGATGGAAGTGCCTGTGGTTATTGTGTGCAGTCTGAAGGTGTGTTGTGACTTTCACACTGTGTACAGGTGTTGGAAATGCCACCGCCTGTGTCCTGCACGAAGTCATCTACGTAACCGGAGGTCACTATGGGTACAGGGGAAGCTGCACCTATGATAAAATCCAGAGATACCATTCAGGTAGCAATGAGTGGAGCATAGTCACCACAAGTCCGCATCCAGGTAAACAACAGTTTCTTTAACGAGCATAGCGCTTGATTTGATTACTTGTATCTGGAAGTCTTTAAGCCCGCTTACGAGTTTCTGGCCTGTTCCTAATAAAAGGAGCAATGCCTTTAGGGCAGCAAGGGCCAGAGTGGGATCATCTCCTGTTTCCAGACTCTGAGAGGGGAAGGGAAGACCCTCTTCAAGCATCTGTTCTATAGAAATCATTATATAAGTACTGAACTAAGGAATGGCTGCATTCTATTAAATAATATAGTAAACTAACCTTCTATAAAATCTATCTCTTCATAGGCATTTGGCAAAAATAATTTATATGAATTTTAAAAGGGTTTTCTCTATGTTCTACATTTGGTAACAGTAAGTTTTTAAAGCAATTCTCCTTAAGTACTGGTGCTCATGTCTGTATCTTCTGTAACGCCTTGAGCTTGCTTTTACCAAGTGTAGCAGAAAATCCTGAGGTGTCTCCTAAGCTCAGTGAAGAAACTCAGCCGCCCTCAGTGGTGCCCAGTGTTTGTCATGTTGCTGCAGTTTAAGTTAACATTATCACGCTGGGTTGAACTGTGTTCCTTTCTTCCTGAAGAATACGGATTGTGTTCAATTACACTACAAAACAAGATCTATTTTGTGGGTGGACAGACCACGATCACAGACTGCTATGACCCAGAGCAAAACAAGTGGAAGCAGATGGCTCACATGATGGAGAGAAGGATGGAGTGTGGTGCGGTGGTTATGAATGGATGCATCTATGTAACAGGAGGATATTCCTATTCAAAAGGAACGTATCTGCAGAGTATTGAGAAATACAACCCTGAATTGAATAAATGGGAAGCAGTAGGTAATCTTCCCAGCGCTATGCGGTCACATGGCTGTGTCTGTGTGTATAATGTGTAAACGTTTAATTTTCATATCGCTGCTACAGAAAACAGCAGATGCAGTATTCATAATAGTACTGATTACCTCATGAATGAGATCGCTAATACAATCTCTTAGCGCACATCATCATTAACAACTAGGTATAATTTGTCTTTATTTTAAACAATTCAGAAATATAAATGTGGTAACAAGATTTCCATATATTTTTCAGTCCAATCATTCTTTGTCATGAAAGTTTTCAAATGACTCTCTTATTATACTTTGTGCAGCTATATAGGAACTACTGTGAAAAACAGATTTGTTTTCATTAGTCGCTGGGTGGAACTACAATCTGGTGCTAAGGTGAGTAAAGCCAAACAAAACACTCTGCATTTCTGTGGACTACTGGGCTTAAGATGAAATCTTTGATATTCCGAAGGTAGCTATAGAAATGGTTCATTGCCACAAGCTAAGCGTGTGGTACATATAGAGCAGTATTACTTTGATAACTAGGTTATCACATCCAGAAAGCATGGGCAGTTATAGGATGCCTCTAATTCTACCTTCAAATGCCAGAGCGGAGAAGAGCACAGCCTGGGAATGAGGGAAGAAATGTCATGCAGTAGCCCCAGTGCACAAGCTGAAAGTGTGCACTAGTTTTCCAGGAGAACAGTGCTCTGCAGTATGAGGCAGTTTGAGAGAAGTGCTCACTTTGCCATTCTCACACTGGCAGGGCCCTTGAGAAATAAAAAAAGACTGCATGGCTTTGCAATGGGCTCTTTGGCTGATGCACAGGTATTGGTGATTTTTTTTTTCAGGGAAAAGCCTTACCATGGTAACTATTTTTTTAAATCAAATTTAAGATGTGTGTCTTTGTAGAACAGAAGGAGGAAATGAGAGAGACTGGAAAGTTGCTAACATCCCCCCGAGATACAAACTTCTCTATTTTGTTTCATACCATTCGGTCTTCTTAGAGTGCTAAACTGTGACTTGAGCAAAGGTGACAACTGAAGAAACTTGTCAAAATATGTTACGCATGGAGAAATTGAATGCTAAGTGGTCCACTGGATTTATTTATTATTTCTCTCAAAACATAATATGAGATCTTCAAATTTTGACTAGAAAGCAACTTGAGATGGGCAGGAAGGCCATCATTTTGTCACCTCTTCACTGGGAGACTCCCGCGGCAGGCTCCCAGAGCTGCATGGCAGTGCCAGTGCCAGCAGGAAGCAGAATCCGTACGTAGTATTTAAATAGCTGGTGTTTTGACCCTGCCATCCCCAGCCTTTTCACCCGTCCTTGTTCTGCGTCTGCCATGTCGGTAGTAATACAAATGCATTTGACTGAATCGTTATTGCAGTGACTCTTAGGATTTGTTTTCACCTCATAGCTTGTATAGATACTGTATTGTGGGGCTTTTTATTAGCCTGGTTCCCTGAGGGAGCAAGGTGCAACTGTGTTGTCTTTCTGTGCGTGTCAGCTCCCCTCTAAGGCTGGACTCACTTGTCTGGGTTCAGCCATCTTCTACAGGGAGGTATAGGCCTTAAAAATACACTTTTTTTTTTTCAGGTTTTATGAAAATTAGGAACAGTATAGGGGGGGGAGAGAGAGACTGAAAGGAAGCACATGAGTTGTATGGAAAGTACAAGATGGCAAAGCCTTCCCAGTGCCGAGGAGGTGGCTGTGAGAAGTGTTCCTGCTCCTCCCTGCCTTTGCTGCCCCTCACCCAGTCCTGCTTCAGCTGCTGTGGTGCCATGCGGTTGATAGCGGTGATCCAAATAAAGAAATGCCTCGGGGAGCAGAGAGGCTCTCTTAGCCCAGATCAGTTCCCCAGTCCAGCTTATAAAATGACAGCAGAAACAACTGTTAGACATTGGCATGAGAGGGAGGCACAGCCGTGGGGGAACTTCCTACGCCAGCACTGCCACCAAAAATGAAATTTTGGTTTTATTGGATTTATCAGATATGATGGAAGCAGCTTTGCTTTCCAAGCAGGTAAGCCCCGAGTTTATAATATTTCTTTTTCTTGATCATAAGCATTTTCAACATTTTTTTGTTCTTTCACGTTTTTGTACTATTTCTCGCTTGCATTTGACTGCTGGTAGCAGGTGGCACTCAACCCTGACCCTTCACCTTTGACTGTGAAGTTCTGTGGTGTATATATAGTTCCTGTTTTGATGTCTTTGTGTGTCACCTTGCTGTGTCAGAAGCTCATGTGTGCGTGGGTTCAGCATTTTGCTTCGTTAGCTGTCCCACTGAGAGCTATTGAAGGATCCAGCGTAATTTGTTTAAAGACTCTAAATTGTAAAGAGGTGTGTGGAATTAAGCTCTGATGCTGTTTGAAATGCGTGGGCCGGGCAGGTGAGCAAAAGAAATAAAGTGAGTTTGTTTCTCCTGGAAATCTCCACAGCTGAGAATTGTTCAAAGGCAGGTGGAGATTTAAAGGACAACATCACATGAGCACAAAGGTGATCTTTGTATTGAACGAAACTGCAGTGAACTCAACGTGTGTATGTAGTTTTTCAGTGCAAAATATGTACCCGTGAAGCTTCATGTTTGTCGAAAAACATAAGCATGGAACAGCTGCTTGTGGCTGGCCCTAAGGTTCATTCTGGCTCGTATCCTGTCACCGACAGTCCTAAGGTGAAAGGATGTAAGAACAAGGCAAGGATTAACAAAACCTCCCAGCATCCACCTGTCTGCTGCTTCTAAGCTAGGTGCTTAACGCAGGTGAAAGACAGCGCTGTTCTGGGGTTGGAGCACAGGCACTGGAAGCCAGAGTCCACTTTCTCCCTCTGGGCACCCTGCAGGCGAGTGATTTGCTGCTTCTCCGCCTCAGCGTTAACTGCGAAGTGAAAAAAAGCCTTTAGTTCTGACATGCTAGGAGAGTGCATGCTGATCTGGCATAAACGAAAGCCATTGAGACTTCTGCCTAGGGCTTCAGTAAGTCCTAATTTTTTAGAGATTTTTGAATGTGTTAGAGTAAATGGAGTGTAAAAGTTCAGACTCGCTGTTAAATTTTAACTGGTGCTATTTTTTACAATAACCTACAATGCCCTTTTAAATTAGCTCATGTCCGTAGCACATCCCAAGAAAGCGTGCAGCACTCGGGTCTTGAGCACCGGCAGTAATACGCGTTCAGTGAGAGGAATAGGGATTCTGGCTCCTGGTCAGTAACTTGTGCATCCTGCGGGAGGTGGAAAGCTCAGAGCAGGGGATCTTTAGCTGTCTGATACATTTTTATTAATAATAGTTGAATGTGAACGCTAAATTATTGTGCTATCGGACCTGCATTATGGTAGACACTGGTTTACTGTTTCACTTGTAAACTAGAAAATGAACTAATTCGGAAGTTGAATCAATTGTTAAGTCAGTACTATTTATTAAAATTCTTACTCCTGTGATCCCCGTGTTTGTAGCACTATAGATGTCTACGACACATCTATAGTACTTAAGTGAATGTTTGTAGTACTTAATAAATGTAAATATAGCATCAGTGTATAAATACAAGCTTTTAAGTTACTTTTTCTGTTACCTGTGCAAAAGCACGTGAACAGACACCCCGCACAGCCGGACAGGCGGCCCTGGCAGACGCTGTGGCCTGCCGGGGTGCCAGGCACCTCCCCCCAGCAGCCCTTCCCACCGCTGCATTCCCTGGTGCAAAGAACAGACACGAACGCGCTGCCCCACCGCCCGTCGCCTGTATCCAAGTAGTATCTTTCCCCAATCGTTCCGGGCGCAGGGACTCCTCTGGCCGCGCCGAGGAGCGGTCGCGGGGAGGGCTGCTTGAGGCGGAGCGTCCGTGGGGATGGGGGCTGGAAGCAGAGGCCTCCCAGCTGGGGCCTGACCCCGTCACCTCCCGCTCCGTCCCGCCCGGCTGCAGGTCAGCCGCCTGAGACACGCAGAGGGAGCCGCGCGCGGGGCCACGCCCCCGGCAGGCGGCCGCCGGCGCCGCGCCCTGCAGCTCCTCCGCGGCGCTCCCGCCCCGCCCCGGAAGCGGCGCCCACGTGAGGGGCGGGCGGGCGGTAGCCGCGGAGGCTGCTGGGCCGCGCGGCGCCGACTGCGGCCTTTAAAGCGGCGGAGCGGGGCCGCGTGCGGGCTGGTGCCGGAGCTGCTGCAGGTTTGTGCTCGGGGCGACCTCTGGCCCGCGCCGGGCGGCTGCACCTGGGGGACGGCGCTACTTGGGCGCGCTGCGCTCCGTCAGGCCCGGCCCCTCTGAGGAGCGGCGGGCCGTGTCGGGGCAGGGCGGGCTCCAGGGCGGGTGGTGGGCCCTAGCGAGGGAGCGGCGGCCGGGCCTGCGGGCACGGCTGCTGGCGGTGCTCCCGGCTGGCGGGCCGGGGGGGGAGGAGTCCCCGGAGCGGCGGAGCACGTGCTGTCTGTCCCTCTCCCCCCGGCTCGGGCCGGAGCGCGGTGCGGGGCCCGGCCGTGCTCGGCGGAGGCAGGGTGGGCTGCCGCCGCGGTGGTTACGCGCGGGACCGCCCCGTGCGGGGTTGGGCTGTGCGCGGCTCACTGCTGGTTTTTTAGCGCTGCGAGGCGCGTCCTGTGCGCCCAGCGCTGCGGGTGGCGGAGCGCCGAGAGCACCGCTCCAGCAGGTGCGGCGCCAGCGCGGCTCCCGCCCTCCTGCCCCTGCCTGCGGGCGGCCCCGGGCCTGGCCCCGCGGGAGCAGCCCGGAGCGCCGCGCCGCGCCGGGCGGGCGGGCCGAGGGCAGCGCTCACGCTGCAGCCAGGCTGAGGTGTCCGCGGGGCGGGAACCTTGGCCGGGGGCCTCGAGGCTGTCTGAAGAGGGGTATGTTGCCGCTGTAGCAGTATAAAAGTGTCTTAGAACAAACTGATGGTCTCCTAGCATAGACGTAAGGTGCAGGAGCTGACATTTCTATCAGTTAAATACTTCTTGTAAGAAATTCCTTATATTGCACTGATTCTACTCAAAAACCAACTGTGCCAATAACATCTGTGATGATGAGTGGTGGCAGTTAATCCTTACCTTAAATAAAAAGCAGTGTTTTGATGTAAGAATCTGGTCAGAAGGCTCAGGCCTCTTACACATGGGTTCCTGAACAATGCATTGCATGAATAACTGTCCCATGTTACTTTATTGGGGAAACTTCTTTTTTTTTTTTTAAATAAAGCCTTTCACTCTCTCTATTACAGTAATGGTGAAAGCAGTTAGCCTGCAACTAAGCTTTGTCCAGACCTTAAATCTGTAAATGACTGATAAGATGAAGATCCACTTGAGAGTTCTTTTGGGATGACCTAGCTAATATAGCATGGGATCAAATTGTTCTAGTTAAAGGGCTTGACTGTCATTTTCCATTTGTAATTTAAATTTCATGCCTACTTGCATTATTTTAACTTGTTTTCATTTTGAGTAGTACTCATACAGACTGTTGGCACGCAGAAGGAACAACTCAGTGTAGTCTACTAAGAAAGCACTTACAATAAAATCTCATGTAGGATTCTGCATGCTGTTCAGACTGTGGTGGTTCTTCAATGGAGCTAGCTTTTTATCAGCCTTCATTGCTGCACAGCAACTGAAAACTATTGATCTGGAAGTTGGATCCAGAAGAGTAGCTTGTGCCAAATGACTGAGCTAAAGAGTCTGAAGTGAGCATGTGCAGCAAGACTAGAATTTCTCTTAAATTAGAAGGCTGCTTCTATTCTAAATAGGTTAGAGCACGATCAGTGTCTGAACTGAATTCCACGTATGGCAAGCTTGAGTCTTTCTTAGTCTTGCCTTCAGTTTGTTGTTACTTGCAGGTGAATGGGTGCTTTTTAGAAAAACTTTTCCAGGTGTAAGACTTAATCTGAAGGACTTGTCCCAGGTCTTGTGTTGTTTTACACTTCTGTACAGTTTGGTTTTTACCTTGAAAATACTGCTATGGAAATAGACTTTGTTTTTCATCTCTTCTTAGCAGTGGAGCTGGGCCTTATTATGTGGAAAGTGAGTTGCTGGTTCTGGGTATTTTGGTACCTGGAGTGAGGCAGACTGGGAGAGTGGTGCACTGTGAAAGCTGGGGAAGTGCAAGAAAGACAGGGGATTCAAGGATATAACAAGGCTGAAAGAGTTTAGGTGGCAGAAGCTAGGTGAAGACAAAAGCGTATGTTCTGCCATTACGCTTCACAGCATAATGCCATTATCCTGGCATTTCTTAATGGCTTCTTGGGTATCCAGCAGTAAAAAGAAGGCTGGCTGGCATATTTCAGACTGGTGTGGTTTTTGGCGAGGCTAGAAGAGCCAGGCTACCCTGGACAGATCGAGGCGGGGTTCTCTCTAAATGACAAAACCAAGCAAAGTCAACAGCTTTATGAACGGATTCTTTTGTAACTATACTACCTTAGATATGCTGCCTCTGTGTAACCCTCACCTCGTTAACTGGGGTAGAACTGCTGGTGATTCGGCAGCATGCAGCCAAAAGGCCCCAAGTTTATTTTAACAAAAACTTGTATTAAGGGAAAACTTGCTCCAAGAAATCCATGCACCATTCAGTATGACAGGTAAAACAGCAAAGACCACTGAAGGAGCAAGCAGATACAGCCTACCTGGAGGCTGGTCTGTATTTCACACTACAGAAGAGTACAAAGCAGCTGTCTCCACTCAGCTCTTTCTTAACAGTGTACTTGAGACTGGCTGACCAAATGGAAGGTGGTGAGGGAAGATTCCTCTATCCAGCTCAATCTGTATTTCAGTGTGCACCAGCAGATTGCCTCTGTCCTAGAGTTCCAGAACATATTGTTAATACATTTTTCTTAAAATGGGATACATGACTAAAATCCAAATTAATTTTTTTCCTCAGAATATGCAAGAGAGCAAAATTTTTCACATCTCTTAGTAAATTAGTATGTCGTCTTAAACATTAATTGAGCTGTACTGTGAAAAGCACCCATAAGAAAATGGTTCACTTAAGTATGTTGCCTAGTGCTTAAAAAAAATCTGCCACACCTGGAGAAGAGGCTTTGCAATGTGAGTTAAATCACCAAACTAAGGTTCAAGAATATGAAGATTCACATAGCTGCCATTCAGTACTTTTTTTTTGACCCTGAGGATATAGTTTAATGTCAAATTTAACCCACTACAACTGCTTGCTGCCACAGAAAGGCGTTTCTGATTTTTTTTTTTTTTCTTCTCTTGTCCTCCCTGCCCTAACAGCTCCATCACTAGTGTTTTCTACAAGCTGAATCAAGCCAGTGATAAATTTATCTGATGAAACTGTTCTTCCCTTTCTTTGGTGGGTTAACTTTCTGTTGGATCAGGTGTTACAGTAGCACACAAGGAGTGTCGTCAATTAATTGATCCAATGGGAAAAGCTGAGACTACTCCATAGACTGCCACTGAATTACACCAAATTAGGTATAATGTAAAATAGAACACTGGTTTCTCACAAGTTGGGTGTTGGGGACAACATCGCAGAGGAGTGTTAAGATAGTGCCAGCACCTGAATGTGGTGGTGAACTAAGTCAGTCTCCAGTAGTCACGGTGGCTAATGTGAGACATCTCTGAAGTAACTGCAACCGTTAGCTTGTGTACTATGGCCTGGATTTTAGTGAAGTGCCTTATAGACAAATGGATCACGCTCTGAGCGTAGCTGTCAACTACCACTCGCTGAAATCATGCTTTAAAGAGTGTCACAATGTTAGGTACAGGTGGAAGTCCAGTAGTGGAGACTGGGATGCGAATTTTAAGGCTGTAAGTGCCTAGATTAAAAAGAACTACAAGCAAGTCAAAGGATGCAACGTAGCCTCGAGATCAGGAAGAGGAGGAAATGGGAATACTGCAAACTGCAGTAGGCTGAACAATGATTGGTGAATTAAACTACTAAAATAAGATGGGGCTGCCAGGCGGGTGTTCTGATGAACATAATTTCCTGTGACAAGGGAGTCTCAGGGGAGTTTTCCCTGCTTCTACGTTGTCAGTCATCTTGATCCTCTGGAAGATGTTACTGTCCTGCGAGTGGCAGAAGAGCAGAATGTGTATGCTTAAATCTCCCAATAAACCATGCAAGACATGAGTGCAAACCAATCTTCACCAGTAGTCTTGGGGTAACTGAGGGCCATGAAACTGCTTCTTCTTCTGTAGCTGGATTTAACAAGTGTGATAGTGCCCAAAGGGAGAAAGAAGAAATCTGTGCTTCATAGTTCAAAACTGAATTCAGACAGACTTCTGACAGCTTTATAAAGCTGCATTTTTCCTCAAGGATTACTCTTCACACTCTATCCTTATCTTAAGAGCAACTAGATGGATATTTTCTGATCCCAATTAACTTTCTGGCCAGTAGCTGCTTTCTTACCAACCTTCTAGTACATGTAGTGACTGTGTCAGATGTACTGGGATTATACGCTTAATGCCAGTTAAGGGAAGAAGTTACTTTCAAGTTAAAACATCTTACCTCTTATCAAAGACGCTTGATTCAGTATTCAGGCAGAACTGCAGTGAAGGCAGGTTTGTAAAGGAGAGAACTAGACATCTTTAGGATGTATTAATAAGTGCAGATATTTTCATTCCTTCCTTCAGTAAGTTCTTTGAAGTTTCAGAGATTAATTAGGAGGCAGAAACTTCAGAAAAGTTTCTAATTATACCTATTCAGGAATATTAAACAATTTTTGTTATTGATGTTTTGCCTAGTGACGAGAGGTTGGATTTCACTTAAAGAACAAATGTTGTTGGCTCTCAGGTTTGTTGCTATTAGGTACCAACTGAGGATTTGGGCCTAGAAAAAGGTAAATAACAAATAATGCTGTACAGTGCCAGCATTTTTTTACTTATCTTGAATGTAGAATGCCAAATGCTGCCTTAACAACCAAAATATTTTACTTGGTTTTTTTCCAGTTGTTTCATAGTTTCCCCTTGGAGTTCTGCAGTCATGTTTAAAGTTGGCTCACAAGCATAAATGTATGGCTAAAGAACTTGTCTGTTATCCTGTTTAGATGAGGCTGCAGGGAAATGCAACACCATACGAATATAAGTCTGTAGAAAGTACTATTCAATACTCAGTGCCTTTGCTCTATATTCTCTTCAACACAGCTGGTGAAAATGGCTGAAAATGGAGATGGTGAAAACATGTCTATTTTGGAAAGCAAAATCTGTCAGCAAATTGAGGTAAGTTCAATTCATAGTTTGGGATCTGGACTGAGATGTAGTTTTGGAGACATTCATTGCTAGGGACTTGGCTAACAGGGAGTTAACTTCATAAGGAGTTAGACTTGAATCTTCAGCTCTTTAAAAAATGTCTGTCACAGGTCTATGAAAGATATTTAATACTTTAAGATAATTCATAACTGTAGTCTAAGTTGGAAGTTATACTTGTCTAGAGTTGCCTGTAAGACCACCACTTAAAAACACAAAAGGTTTAACTTGCTAGTATTTTAGGTGCTATAGCAAGTGAATGTATCATTAAGCAATTTATTACTATGTTCACTGGGGTTATTCTATCTATGCAAACAGGAAGATGCATTTTAATTCTATGTCTTAATTTTTTTGGGGAAAAAGTCCTCCTTCTTGGGAATCTGTGCTAGTCAAAATATTAGCAAATTGCATAATTTGCTATTATGATTTACTGCTTTGTAATTTATTGCTACAAATTACAACTAAACTTATGTGCCTACTTTAGATTAACTATTTTTCACTGTAGAGGCTTGAAGGGTTACCCTACAATGGAAAACTGAGCACATCACTTAAAATGACATCTAGAACAAAACCGTTTTCCTGAAGGACAAAAACACAGCTGCATGTGAATCTCCATTAGCATATGGAGCTGTAGTCATTATTTATGGAAAAAAACCCAAAACCAAACAAACAATAAAACCCCCCAAAACCAGAGATTGAGGAAAAATAGTTGACAAAGCTAGACTTGTGGCAATGTGAGTTTGGGGTGTATACTAGAGGGAGAGGTATTGTTGTAAAACTTGCACTGATTTTTTTAAAGCACAATGATATTGGTGGAAACACTCCAACTTATCCTATGACTTCAAGTATTTGACCCTAGTTAGATGCTAGTAAGCAAGAGAATCTGATTAACTTGTCTATCTTGTACTGAATTGTCTTCCCATGCTGGACATGATCAAAATGAGAATGTAGTAAATTAAAATAAAAACTTTTTTTTAATCTTACAGTATTTTCTTGAATGAGACCTAGAAACTCTACTCTATGTGTATGATTTCTCAGTGTGGCAAATACAATATTCTTGCTTATACATTCCTTAAATCAAGACTAAAACCTGAATCTGTTGGTGACAAATTTGAATTTTGACTCTGCAGAGCTTGATCAGGTTGATGAATAATTATGTTATGCCTTTCCTAAACAAAACTGCAGTCTACCTTTGCCTCATTAGTCCCACTGGATGAAACACTGGTTTGTTTGGTTTTTTTTTACAGCTTATGTGTTGCAGGTAACTTGTGGAAAAGTATCACATTAAAGCAGGAAGTAATAATTTCAGAATTTCTAATTGTTCAGATTAATGAATTTCGGTATGTCTCAATCCACTGCAGTAAGTTGTCAGATGAAAATGAGCTTTTAAGACTGAACATTCAAAGACAAATCTCTCTCCCCACCTCCCTTCCCCTTCTTTTTTGCAGTACTATTTTGGCAATCACAATCTACCAAGAGACAAGTTCCTAAAGGAACAGATCAAACTAGATGATGGCTGGGTGCCTTTAGAAGTAATGATCAAATTCAACAGGTAAAACAAAGTACAACTAATCTGGATGGAAGGGTAACTTTCAGCTACTTATCCCTATTTGGGGCCAAATGTCCCTGGTCTGCATGTACAACTCCTATTCCTGTTTTAACTTTTAGCTTCAGCTTTGCCTGTATATTTGTAATAACCTGTGTGTGCTTACTCAATAGGTTAAGTCGCCTTTCAAAAGATTTTAGTGTTATTGTAGAAGCACTAAAAAAATCCAAGACTGGTTTAATGGAAATAAATGAAGACAAAACTAAAATCAGAAGATCTCCAAACAAACCTCTTCCTGAATTAAATGACCAGTATAAGGCTGCAATTAAAAACAGATCTGTATATGTTGTAAGTAAACTTCTTCCTTTGCTCTGTGCTGTTCTGCATGACTTTGACTGAAAACGATCTAAGTAAAGCTTGAATTAACTCATACAAGATAGGTTATCATTTCTGACTAAGCGTCAATTTGTTGCATATAATTGAAGCTTGTTGCTATCTTGCAGAAAGGCTTTCCACTAGATGCAACTCTTGATGATATCAAAGAATGGCTTGATGATAAAGGTCCAGTTGAAAACATTCAAATGAGGAGAACATTGCAGAGAACATTTAAGGTAGCTCTTGCGAGGAACAGTTAGACCTGGGGCAGGGATCCCCCCTGGACAACATTCTGTTCAATTACTCTAACACTGAATGTCTCTTACCATTTAACAGGGCTCAATATTTGCAGTTTTTGATAGTGTTGAATCTGCTAAGAAGTTCACAGAGATCCCAAACCAAAAGTACAAAGACACAGAGCTGATAGTACTTTTCAAGTAAGTCCACTTAACTGATGTATGAACTAATAATGGTCAAGGGTGGATTTAGACAAGAACCTGGCTTGACCTGAGAAGTGTAAGTTTCTACACTGTTGTACAGGCATTGATAACAGTACCTTTTGGAGACTAGCATCTCAACTCTGAAAGATAATCTCAACTGTTTCTTGGCTACTGCTCTCTTACAAAGTAATTATAATGGAATACTTTAAGTGGTATTAACTTAGCTTCTGTTCTATTGAAGGGAGGAGTATTGTACAAAGAAGAATGAAGAAAGGAGACAAAACAAAGTAGAAGCTAAAGCAAGAGCTAAACAGTAAGTCATTATCAATTGAAGTGCCTGGTTTTGCTCACCTGACCACACTTGAACAAACTCTTAACTAATTTCACTTTTCTACAGGGAAAAGGAAGAAAAACAGAAACAAGCAGCAGATGCTGAAATGGTATGGGTTTCTTAAATCTCTATACTTGAGAACTATGCAACGCTTGCTTTTGTATGGATTTTCAATCCATACGTAACAAATATGGTCCTGTAGCTACACTTTGTAAAGCTAACGTGGGATATTCAGAGTTTGAAATTCTATTAATATAGAGCACTTTCTAGAAAGTCACTTCAGCTTTTCCAACTAACCTACAGTAAGACTTTGTTTTGTCATGGTATTTAATCTTATTTTCAAGAGACTAATTTTGTTTAAAGGATCATATCCTGAATTTACATTATTAGGCATGTTTACCTGTTCAGAAGTGATCCTAAATGCACCATTGAGATGATTGTTCTTCTGTGGTATTTAAAGGATCCAGTAAGGATTTAATCAGTATTATATAGATTTTCAACCTGAGGTGTCAGCCTTCAGAACACTGTTTTGTAGAATTTAGAGTGTAACTCTTTTATGGGAAAGGAGTCCTAAGTTCCACATAAATGTATCATAGTAAGCAAAGAAAATTTAAAAAAGGGGAAAAAAAAAGGGGGGGGGGGACACACACGCGATGCAAGACTTGGACATCAGCATAAATAAGCTATGTAGCAAGAATGCTTGGGTTACTGATGGTGCTAAGGGGGGTGACTTCAATTGCTTAGTTATCACTGTCATGTTATAATAGGATTGAAGGGAAAAAAATGAATATTCAAGCTTGACTCCTCCACAAAAATGTGGGTTTTTTTTTATTTCATTCAGAAGTCTCTGGAAGAAAAGACAGGCTGTCTTTTGAAGTTTTCTGGTGATCTAGATGATCAAACATGCAGAGAAGATCTCCATGATGTATTTTCTGATCATGGAGAAATCAAATGGATACACTTTGTCAGAGGTGCGAAGGAGGTCAGTAGAATCTTAGACAAGGAGTTAAGAACTCTGTATTAAAGTTTGAAACTGAATGATTAAATGCTTGTTCTCTTAAATAAGTTTTTATTTGATTACATATTTGACTTGTGGAATTGCAGAATATTTAGAGAATTAAATTATTCCCTTAAATTCTTTCAAAAGAACAGATAAAGGTTCCAGCCTTCTCAGTTGATAAGGTCAAAACTGAGACTGAGAATGTTTGTTAGAACAGTCTGAGGGTTTTGCTTCAGTCTAGACATCATGCAAGAGTAATGAACTTGCTGAGGTATGTAACAGGGTATGTTGTTCATCATTCTAGCTGAATGTTTTCGCAGTAAGATTCAAATGCAGATGCCACTCTTCTTTTTAAGGGAATTATCCTATTTAAAGATGTTGCAAAAGAAGCTCTGGAAAAAGCCAAAGAAGCACATAACGGAAACTTACAGCTTCGGAACAAGGATGTTACATGGGAAGTGCTAGAAGGAGATGCAGAGAAAGAAGCTCTGAAAAAAATATTGGAAGATCAGCAAGAATTGCTGAAACAGAAAACAAAAGGTCCTCCTTTTATTGGTTTAACTGTTTATAATGTCCTAGAAATGGCATTGTGTGAAAGTAACCATAAATAGTGAATACATACTAAACACTGACTAACTGTAAAGCATTCTTTTGAGCTTGCCAGTTAAGACAAATGATACAAAGTTCCTGACATTTATATCCCCACAGGACGCAAAATTAAAGGAAAAGGAAGAGGGGGAAAGATACCTCAAGGTGCACACAAAGGAAAAGTACAATTTCAGGGCAAGAAAATAAAGTTTGATAATGAAGGAGGAGGTGGCGAAGATGATACTAAAACAGGTATGTCACTCTGTGCACTGGATGTAGCTTCTTTAGTACATGGAGCCACTTTCTGGAGAAGTACTCACGTTTCTTACAAGTGTTTCAGATTTGGCCCTACATTGTACTATTTCTGTCCTCTTGTCAGTATCAGTAAAGTAACTTTAAGGGTCTTGTGCTTGATGCCTTCCAGAACTGTCCAAAAAGCATATTAAAATAATTACGAGATAGCTGAGGCTGTACTGCAGGGCTGTTCAAAGCATTCTGCATTGAAAGAGGGTGATTGTCAGCAACATTACACAACTGTACACATCCAGTCTCTTGAGTGATGATTGGTGTGTTTTGGGGTTTTTGTTTGTTTGTTTTGGGGTTGGTTTTTTTTTGTCCTTGAGGGTATGAGAAGACTAATAGTTCTGCATATTGGTATTTAGCTCGGAGAAGATGAAGAGCTAACCTTCTGTTCATTAGATATGGCACCTCCTTAAACAAAACTCAGTGAAACCTACTCCTCTTAGATTGTATTCCTTCATCTTCTTACCTGCCCTCCTGCTGTGAAGTTATACAGGGAAGAAGCTCTTCAAAGTTTTATTTTAGGACATCTAAAAGCTTTAAGCCACAGTAATAAGTAAACCCTCTAGCATTGCAGTGCCTGTGGATAAACTAGAACTCATCCTTGAACTTAAACGGTAGGAGGGGTTTGTTTTTTCAGAAGAGTTCAGGTAATACTGAAATGCTTTCCTTTACCATAAACGACTACATATTCAATCTTGCAGAACCAGCAAGTCCCAAGAAGAGACCACTAGAGGAAATGGAAGAAGAAGAACCTGCACCAAAACAACTGAAAACGGAAAACGGAGATGGAGATCAGTAATACTAAAATAAAAAAAAAAAAACACATCGTTTTTATTGTTCCATTTTCAATAGGTTTTAAAGACACGCCTCAGTTCAGGAGTTTCTTGGCAGAAAATCTAATGAAATCCACTTCAATGTCAACCTACAATGAGAGGAAAGCTTCATTTTGTTGGGTTACAGCTTTTTTTTTTGTTTAAGAAGCATGTTTACTCTTAACATACCACCCTGGAAAACTCTTTTATATAGTTTTGTTTATACTGTCATATCCTCTCAACTTCTCTGGCACCTCATTCAAATGTAAAAGGTTCTGGACTTTGTAATCTTGTGGTTACATTAAATAGCAGCTGCCAATAAATTCGGAACTTAAAACTGCTTACTACTGAAGCCCCGATGTTAATGTAGTAAAAAGCTGTAACTGTGAAGTAGCAAAGCTGAAGCACAGACTTCCATCATTTAAGTTCAAGTCACCAAGAGAATAGGTACAGCTGAATAAAACTTCTAGTCTTTGCTACTCAACGTACCTAACAATCTTCAAATCTTGCTCAGTCTACTCCAGCGTTCTCTCTACTTCCCTTATGGTAATAGGATACATGTCTTCTAGGCCAGCATTGAGCACCCAGAAACTTGCTTGTGGGCTTAAGCTTCCATACTCTGGCATCCTGACTAGACCTTCTATTGTCAGATGAAGTGCACAGCTTCCTCCTGACCCCTCTAAGATGGTTCTATGAGAGATTTCACTGGCTGTAGCTATTTGCAGTACAGAGCATAGAACACTGAAATAATGCTACAGCTGTAAAATCGTAGTTACTCTGGCCTTCATTACTTAATGCAGTTTAAGTTCCAGCTGCAGATAGGATCAAGCAAGTAACTATTAAAAGTTGAGTCAAGGAGGCTACCCTTAGCTTTTTCACATCTAGTTGCAGTGTTTGCTTTAATCTTTGTGTATAGCTTTGACTTGCATTACAATGATTCTTTTCCCTGTTCAACTACAAAATGTAGTAACCGCAATGGAACTTGATGCCATCATAGTGAACTTCTCTCAAGTGCTGTGAGCATTCCTCAACCAGTATATACAGCCCTAAAACTTAAATTTTCTTAAGGAGAATTTATTTACCTGCCTAATACAAGACAGAGCATTTTCTCAGTTATGTTATGTTTTATACTTACTGATTTCTTCTTATGGAACTTGTATGATGCTGGTAGGTCATACCTAAGTTCTGTGAACAGTACAAAGAATACTTGTTACACTAGAACAATTATTAGTCAATTAACTTACACCCTACACCCATGTTCTTCTATTTCTTCTATTGCCCACCTCTTGCCCCCTAAGGTAACTGTTTTGACCTTTGGACTAGATTATGACTGAACATTTAAGCCAACCACATCAGACAGTAAGTGGATGGCTGAAATGCAGAAATGCAGTTGTGTTTCAAGCACTTGTGCAATTTCCATGTCTCAAGTTGTATGACTGTATAAAGCATCCAGCTGGTGATATTTAAGAATCGGGAAGATACTTGAACAACTGTCAGAAAAATATTTAGGTGACTATAAGGACAGGATGCTTTTTTGTGTGACAACTGACCTGCACTTTGCTTTTGTTATTCGGCAACAATCTCCTTTTGAAGCAGGAAGGTAGGTAACTTCTGCTTGAAGGCAAAATCTAGTCCAGGAAGAAATCCAATTCTAATTCTGCACAGAATATGTATTCCTCAGAGCTTTATTAAGTGCCTGCTTATGTTCTAGCCAGGTAGCAAGGTATATTAAAAAAAAAAAAAAGGGCTGCTTAAAAAGAGACCTGTGTCATTTTCAGTGTTAAATCACGCTTAAATTTACCTCAGCTGTTAAGACCAGCTAGTAGTGTTACAGATATTAGCCCCAAACAAATTTTTTTTTTTCCTTTAACAACAAATTAATCTTACCTGCTATGACTTCCATCTTCACTTCCCATTCATCTGCTTTCTTCTGAATGTGCTACAATTTTAGATAGATACAGGTACATTTAAAAGCTCTTTTCTATACTGCTTAAACATCTACAACCCTGTACTTACTTAAGAAGTCTCCTGTGCTTTTGATTTTCAAGCTGAAACATTAGATCACATACTTATCTTGATGTATGTGAGATCACAGTTATTTGACATGATTAGTATTTACCCAAAACAAGTTTCATACCCCATAAAGGTGTGAACAAATCAGTGAAGCTATAGACGACATCATTAAATGCCAGCTATTTCAATGCCTGGTTAATGCTTGCCCTACTAAAATGAAGGACTTACCTGCCGTGTTGAAGTTTTGTGAAGGGAATATACAGCTGTTTTTGCCATTTGTAAAGCAGTTTTCAGAAAAATCATATCCATTCCTAAAAGAATAATGAAATTATTAAAACTGTTAAATACAAGCTTAAACTAGAGGATTTAAAAATCTTCTTCATGCTTCAATTTTTCTGTAGTAGTAGCTATTTGACAAACAGCACTGAATACATTAAGGTACAGAAAGTATTTCTAAAACTTACCCAATTGCTTTTAGTAAAAGAAAAATGATAGGGATATGAAATAGCTAGTATTGTTTATTTCAAACCCAGTGATTGTTAGTTACAATGATGAAGTTGTTAATCTGTACTTAGGAAACTGATTCCAGATCAACAAAACTCTAGGTAATTACAATAGGTAATTGTAATAAAGAAGGGAGATGTTTCATTAAAAGTGTTTCCCTTGCTATTTCATTCTTAATAATTTCTAACTGACCTTCAGAATTACCAACCTTTATTATGCTTGGTACCAAACGGAGGGTTCATAATAACTGTGTCGAAAGTCTCTGACATGTTGTCAGATAAAGAACAGACGTCACACTGAACCATGTTGACGTTCGTGAGCTCAAAGTCTTCAATATTGCTATTAAATATTTCCAGTGCATCTGCATCTATGTCAAACCCCACACACAATCTATTTTAAAAAAAAAAGTGCCACATATTAGTCTCCTGCAAACTAAAATGGTGTTTAAATTCTATAGTAAAGTTTTGAAAGGGATCTGTGTACCCAACTTATTTTATCTAGGAAATGTAACAAGCATACACTATAAATTCAGTGCTGATAAAAATGCGAGTAGCTCTGTTGCCCTTTCTCAAATATTCTTTTAAAGTCTGTGAAGGAAATTTCATGTGTTCATTTAGAGCTTCAGGGGAAAGCAAACATTATGACTTCCAAATTCATGGCAACTGTCCATCTCTTCCACTATTTGAATTGTTATTGACTGTCTAAACATATTAAATAGCTTCATTATGCACCGGATTAGATACCTAAAATTAGTTTAGTTCAGCATTGCTATGTTCTAATCTTATTTTCTACTCTTCTATGCCAGAAAAAAACACCACCAGAACTTAGTATTAAATACTTACCCTGCTCCTAACATTGCACTTCCAATGCTGAGCATGCCACAACCACATCCTAAATCTGCAATTGTTTTGTTTTCAATATCATCAAAAGTATTGTGAATTGTATAAAGCATACATGCTGGGGGGAAAAAAAAAACACAGGTCAATAATATCAAATATGCATCTGATTAATCAAGAAAAGCTACTTCTGCCTTCAGAAAACTCAACTAAAGGTTTCTTGTCATACAAAATTAAGCTGATGTAATTCTCTTTTTCATTTGTATGTGAAAACAAGTCAAAAACATTTTGATGAGTTATAGAACTCTAGATCTTTGGTGGAGAAATTACACATAGAGCTGTGAGTATTGTTTGTGGAAAAAGTATGCCTCTAAATTTGGGGAAAAACAATAGGAGGAGTAAAATATTGCAAAAAATCATAAGGTATGGATGAGTGTCTGTATATACACTTTTACTGGGTTTTGTGTCATGAAATAAGTCCATTTCAGCTTTCTCATTTATATATTAAGATGTTTCTATCACATTATCATCTTTTAAATCAATTTACTTGATCTTTGGATTGTACATTAACAGTACACTTCTAATGAAAAGAAGTTAACAGGTCATTAAAAAATAATTAATTACATTCCTGCTGGATACAATTTCTCAACTACTTTTAGTGTAAAGGCTTCAAAGGAGATAACGCAGTAGAAACACTTTTTCTTTTTTTTTTTTCCATTTTAAAGTGCTGATGAAGAACTAGTAAAAGAGACAACAGTGCTGTAGGTAACCTCTACCTGCGATATGAGGTCTTGTTGGATACTGTTCAAGGAGTAGTTTTGGACTTTCAAAAGTATCAACTTGTTGAAGACAGCTTTCCAGTTCTTTAAGCTTTAATTTCTTCATGTTTATAGTTTAACTAAGGAAAATAATGTGTAATCAGTTACAACAATATAAATAAACTACGTATTATCTTAAGTTATTTTATACTTAAAATCCCCCTGTACTCCTCAGCATCTCCCAGCTGTTTTCATGCAACTGTTTTCAGGGATCCAGCTGACGGCGCACCGATGACGGGGGACAAGCGCGGCGCCGGCTAACGCTAGGCCGTTCCCGGGCCGCGGCAGCCCCTTTCCTCACGCACCGCCAGTAGCCGGCTCCCGCCCCAGGCCAGGCGCCGAGAAGGCCCCGCGCCCCCCTAGGCCCGGGGCTCCGGCCCTCAGCCCGCGGCTGCGCTCCCACCAACAGGCCCCGCCCGCCGCCGAGAGAGGCGTCCAGCCCTAAGCGGAGCAGGAACCGAGCCCCAGGCACCTCCACCAACCACACCGGCCGCTCGCCCGACAGGGCCCTCTCCGCGGCCGCGAAGCCGCTGACCCCCGCACGACTGCACCGCCCCCGCACCGGTCGCCCCTTGACACCGCCCCCACTCACCGCGGCCCCGACGGGGCGGGCTGAGGCGCCGGGCCGGGCCGGGCCGGGCCGATCCGATCCGAGCGCCGCCGCGCACTTCCGCCGCGCCGCCCGGCCGCGAGCCGGCCCCCGGTGCCGGGCCGAGCCGCGGAGCGACGGGCCGCCGCGCCCCGCCCCCGGCCCGCCCCCCTGGCGCGAGGCGGCCGCTGCCAGGCCTGCCGCAGGCCGCGGAGCCACCGCCCCTTTCCGGGCAAACGGGGACCTGCGGGGATGAAACGCAACGGAACTTTTCCCTTTTTTTTAATTAACAAATGTTAGCTTTGACTATCGTGTTATAAACATGACACATTTTATTACAACCTTACGTGTTACCACTGCTACGTGTTTGCAAAAGCCCGGTCTCCCAGGTTTGTCCTCCAGCACGCTCTTAGTGATCAAGGTGTCGAGTGCCATTCGGGACAGAAAGCGAGGTTCTGCCTGTCCGGTGGGAAGGACGGTCCGTGAGAGAAATGTAACGGACTTACCTAGTTTTCTCATGTTTTCCTTCCTACAGTCCTGGAGGGAGACATACTGCACCGCGTACTCCTGCCCTTAAGGAACCRCACGGCAACACCAGCCACCAGAAGATGGACAGCCACAGGAACACGGTGGCAAAGCCAGCAGAGGGGTGTCCGCCCTGGGGACTTGGGGTCCTGTTGCTGTCAGATAAAAGGTTACTTTTGTTTAGGGACAGATTTTTTCTGTTAAGGTTTTCCATTATACAGTTGAAAATCTACTTACCGAGCTTTAAAACTGTTGATCAGTCTGCAAGCTACTCGCATCCAAATACATTCTCTCCTGGTGGGAGCGTGCAGACGCTCTCCTGTACCTCAGGACGCGGAGCTGCGCATGGCCCGGACACCCCGGTCAGCCCGCCGGGCCCGCGGCCGCCCAGACGCGCGAGGTGCCGGCGAGGTGCGGTGCTACTGCCAAAGCCCGGTGCTGCTCTGCCACCTCTAGCGGGGCTGCTGATGGGAGCGAGCGCGCACCCGCGGGCCTGAAGTGGCAGAGGTGCTTCCCGCGTCCCCCGCAGGTGCCGCGCAGTGCCCCTGCCCCCAGAGCCGCCACCGCCTCAGCCTGGCCGGACCCCCGCGGCCCGGACACACCGGCGGCAGCGCGGTGCCTTCGCGGCAGCCGCCTACGCTCGAGGAGCGGGTCGGTAACAAAGAGGACTCCGCTACCGTCGGGGGCGCCGGCCTCCCCAGGCTGGCCCTCCAGGCGAACGGCGGTGGGGGCCGCGATGGCAGGCGGCGCGCACCCCGCGGCTGCCGTGCCCCCCGTCCTGAGAAGTTTCAGGCCGGCGGGCGGCAACATTTTGTGGGGCGGCGGCGCGGGCCGCGCACCTGCGCGCTGACAGGGCGGCGCGGGCCGGCGGGGAGGGCAGAGGAAGAGGAGGGGTAATGTCAGGGGAGGGGAGAGGCAGTGTCAGGAGGAGGGAGCGGGCGGGCGGCGGGGAGGGCACCGGTTCCGCGGCTATCGCGAGAGGGAGGCGCCGCTGGGAGGGGAGAGAGCGCGGCGGGGGGAGCCCCAGAGCCGGGAGCCCGGCGCAGCCGTAACGGCTCCTCAGTTTCCCATCATGGCGGGGGCCGGCGCCAGCGGCCGGGATAAGCGGTCGACGGCGGCGCGGCTGAAGACGGCGCTGGGCGGCGAGAGCGGCGCGGCGGCGGCGGGCGAGCTGCGGGCGCTGCTGGAGCGGGTGCTGGCCCCGGCGGCGGGCCCGGGCGGCGGCGAGGCGGCGGCCGAGGCGCTGGAGTGGTGCCGCTGCCTGCTGTCGGGCGGGGAGCCATGGGACAGCTTCGTGCAAGCCGTGCGGGCCTACGACCCGGCCACGCTGTGCGGCCTGGTGTGGACGGCCAACTTCGTGGCCTACCGGTGCCGGACGTGCGGAATCTCGCCCTGCATGAGCCTGTGCGCTGAGTGCTTCCACCAGGGCGAGCACGCCGGGCACGACTACAACATGTTCCGGAGCCAGGCGGGGGGTGCCTGCGACTGCGGCGACAGCAACGTCATGCGAGAGGCCGGGTGAGCGCCGGGCGGCCTCGGCGGGGCGGGCGGGCACCTGCCGGCGGGGGCGGCCCCGCGGGCGAAGCGGCCTCCCCGCTGGGTGGCAGAGGTGTGTCCGGAGCTCGGCGTCTGCCCGGTGCCTCCCTGCGCGGCGGGGGAGGGGAGTAAGTGGGGCACCTGCTTCCGTCTGGGTCGCCTCCCTCCCTCCCTGGCTGCGGGTCGGACGAGGCTCTGTGGAAACGGCGCCCGGGCCGGGCTGAGTGGGGGGTCAGCCCCGCCTTCCCGGCCGCCAGCCCCGGTGGGCGTCTGGCGAGGTGGCTTCCTTCTTTGTTGTTGTGAGTGTGCCTTTTTTTAGGACGCTTATGCAAATCTTGTTGCCCTTGCACCGAGTGCCTGCCTTCAGGGAAGTTGGTAAGGCGGAGTGCATGGGAGGCAGTACCTGTCAGCTCCAAGCTAGCTGCTTTGGCCTAGCACAGCTAACCATGAAGTGTGTCCAAATACTTTCAGACTTCACGTGAGCAAATACGCCGAAATGAACAGCTTGAGTAAGAGGGAACCATTTTTGTGTGTTTTCCCAGTCTGGAGTTCATCTTGCCTTCTGTTTTTGCTATTCTCAGTTTTAAATCAAGGAATTCGGTAACTCTTGGATGGGTACAACAGGGCAGGGTTTTGGAGGAGTCAGATGTCCTTCTTATTCTGTAAGTGTGCAGACCTACTGGAGGCAAGATTTAAGTACCTGGTCAGAAGAAGAGGAATGTGGTACCTCATTATACCCCCCTTTGTTCCCTTTGTACTCAACGGTAAAAGGAAAGATCAGTCAACCATTTATTGGGTGGAGGTGATACCTAGCCAGTAAACTTCAAATTTCACAACTGGGTGTCTTTTTGGAGCTCCCTGTGTTCCTGTTCATTCACCAGAGAGCTAAAGACTTCGCCAGAAGACAGTTTGGAGTGCTTGTGAGGCTTCTCTTCTGACTAGCTTTCTAGAATAGTGTCTGTCTTGATTGTCTTAGCCTTGGTGAGATGGCATGCTCTCATAAGAGCCATCTCATCTCTTCCTAATAAATCCTGAGTTGTGGCGTACCTAGCAGAAAACACAAGGAACATATAGAAATAGTAAAACATTTTCCTTGCTTCCTTTCATGTTTTTAGCATTTACAATGTATAATTATGCATCACTCACTCTGCATCTTAAGATTCCTTCTCTTTTTGCATTTCTACTTAGAGATTTTACTAATTCTGCTTTTTTCTGTTGCTTGATGGTTGTCATCTTGGCTCTGATTCTTTGTGTCTGTAGTCGCCATTCTCCTGCTCTAGGCCTTGAGGTGACTTGATTCTTTGTTTCTTGTTATGTTTTTTTCCCCTTTGTTTCTCTTACTATCTGCCTTCATCATTTCTTCATTCTTCCTTTTTGATGGAATCTTTTCTTATTGGTAGACTCCCTCCAGTGGAAGAATTTTTTTCCTTTTGTTTTCATTGATCTTCACTGGTTTCAAGAGGCTACTCCTGAAGTGATTCTTTCTTTATCAGTTCTTGTTCAGCTTTCCTCAGTATCACTGAAGTAACAGTTCCCCTTGATCTTGAGAAGTAAGAAAAAAAAATGTAATGTCACTTCTTCCAGTGCTCRCTGTGGGATAGATTTAGGGCTCCTCTTAGTGGTAGGATTTTAATAGAGCACAGACAAATTGATCTACTTTAGGTAATTATTAAAATGACTTCTGATACTGCTCTCATCCCAGAGTTTATAGCTTTCACAATTGTCTTTTCCTATTTTAAACAGTCTTCTTCTTGAAGAAAGCTGGTTTAGTAAAGAAGAAATAAAAAATGCTGTTAAATTTGCAGTGTAAACAGATGCAAACCCTGAGGGAGGAAGAATATTCTCATTTCTCTGTTATATTTACCCTGCTTATTACTTTTAACAGTAGAATTTGAGAGTAAATTGTCTTGGGTGTGAAGTATGTCCCTTCAGGAGGCTTGATCGTTCTAGATAAAGAATTCCATAGTATCTGTTCAGAACCAACACCCTTGAGTTGAGCAGTAGATTTTCCAGTCCTCCTGGACATACAGGGGGACAATACATGGCAGTATATGGGGTGCCTGTGCTCCACATAAGGTCTTATCTAAAGAACTGATGTTAAGCCAGTGCAATTAAGTGAACTAGAAACTTTGTTTGCTATGCAAGACAAAGTAAGTTAAGCTTAAACTAATGTAAAAACATTAACGTGTGCAAACACACACAAGAGTTTTGCGTGTTGACTTGAATTGTTTCAATGCAGCATGTTTAGATAAACTGATTTAACTTTGTCTATACAAATCAATTGCACAATTACAAAGGTAATGCTTTACATGTTAAAGTTAGGAGGCCTTCATGGTAGATTCAGGAAACCGGAGTGTGTCTAGCCCGATATAACCTTGGCCACCACAGCCTAGTCTTCTATTAATAGCAAGGGAATCAAATGTGGAGCCTACTTACGAACTTTATCTACCATCTGCCTGCTCAGATAAAATTTTGTGTAGATACGTTATACAAATATTATAGTAACAGTAGTTTGTTTCTGTTGGTTCTTGTTATCTAGTCTCCCTGTTCAGAGTTTTTTGATTTGATGCATCTCGAAAAATATTTCTGATGAAGTCTTGGTTAACTGATCTGCTATAAAGGAAATCTCTCCAGCTTACCATCTGGAATATTTTTTCATTTTCTTTAGGGTGGCTAATGTAAATCTAGAGATAGTTTGGTCTGGGGTATGAGGATGTGTGTGTTAATCTTTTATTACTAGGTACCTTGTGTAATTCTCATTTGTTTTAGGAAAATCAGATTGTCACACTCTTGAACCTTTTGATTCCCGTGCAGATTTCAGTGTTTTTGGTGATTAAGTTAACTGCAGTTGGTCTGATCTACTAGAATGTAACTTAGACTTTAGAAAATGTCCAAGTCTGTAAATGTAGCTGCTTGTCAAAGTATTAAAAACTCTAGCTGTGGCAACGTTTAATAGATTTTAAGATCCAGTGATATGTCAGTAGGTGAAAATGGTTTGTAGTCCTCTCCCATATGTTATCTAGCCATGGGCAAATGAAATTTTGCAGCTCCATCAGAGATAATTAATAACGTTTTGAAGAAGGCAAAATCTTCAGTTCTAAAGCATTTATAGTAGACATATGCTCATAGTTCAGCAGGCGAGTTCATCTGTTGGAGGAAAAAAAACCATGCGGTTGGACAGGGCAAAATTCAGACTGGAATATTTTTTGGTTGGTAGATGATCTTGTGTTATAATGAAACTTGATAGTTTATAAAATAAGCTTGGAGAAAGCAATATGCCATGTGGTTATAATAAGAGTATAACTAGTCAGTAATCTGTTACTGATGAGTACCTTCTTGTTTCTGTGGCTGTCTTGTTCTGATTCCCCTTTAAGTCTGTAGGCAATAACCTAATATACTAGAGAGCCTCTACACGTTGGCTCTTTCATTCCCCCGTGTCCTGTTTCTGAGTATGCCTCACTGTGTGTTGACTTATTTGTTAAATTAATCATGTGGGAAGCAGATGTTTTAGTGCTGCATTACAGTACAAAGAGAATAATATCTCCATCAAGGGTTGCATATCCTGAAAGGCAAAAAGCCAGGTTAAGAATTTCATTAAACGGGTTTTTGCATTGATGTTTGCTGTGTATTTGATGGTAGTTATGGCAACCAGTGGCTCCACTGACATAGAGCATTGCCTTCTTTTATGACTTATATCAAAGGGTCTAAGAAATTATCAATTTCCACTTGCGACAGTGGGCCATTTCTTTATCAGTAGGCATGTGTGAAGTAAAAAAACCTATAGTTATAAGAAAGGTGACTTACAGATTGATGTTATATGCCGTGTGTTCAAAAGCATCTTCAGGTACCTACCTCTGAGCTTTGTGCAGTCCTGTCTCTAATGATCCATACATACTTTTCCATTTAGCTCTGTGTCTTAGAGTGTACATCAGAGCAGGTTTCATGGAGATCCTGTCTGAGCTACACACTAGATCAGACTTCTCTCTTTTTTTTTTTTTTTTTTTTTTTTTTTTTTTTTTTTTTTTTCCATTATGTCTCTGTTGGGGACTGATGTATCTGTTAGGTTTACCATGATCCCTTATGAAAAGGCTGGAAAATTCTCTTTGCTTCCTCTTGCTGCCAACAAGTATGAGAAGTATATTCTTAATTTCTAGCCTGCTAATTTTCTACTGCTTTAATTTATTTAGAATTGGCTCTGTTTTTTCAGTGCATTAAAGTGTTTGCACCCAGTAAGTATTATTAATTAGTTAGTTTTAGTTAAATTTAAATTTTGGACAGTAGATACCTAGTATTGATGACTTTTGCTACTCTGTACCCATATCCTTCTTTCCCTCCTTCTGACTCGATTCCTTATTTTATCCCTGTTCAGAGACACTTCCTTACAGGAACTCATTTCAATAGAAATGGCTTTGCTGTGCTGTTTGGGAGCTATAGAAGAATATATTCTATTTCTTCTACTTTCTGTTGCTATGTAAGAGTAAAGGACCATTTTCCTATTCTAGACTTGAGAAAACTTTAACAAATAGAATGACAATAAAAAAGTAGGCTTGCTGCTGACAAAGCTATTATTAATAGTTACCGTTGGATGCATTCTGTGCATGTTCATCAGGCAAGGTCTCTTGTATCATCTTGGGTTGTAGCAGCTGTGATCCACTTAAGATCAGAAAAGTCAGATCTGCCTGCAGCTGAGTTCTGGGACATACAGGTCTATTTTACTGGCACTAAGTAGACTATGTGGTTATTATATGGAGTGTCTTGCAACAGCGAATCACCTGTTCGGCATACGTATAGAATGTTGCTGCTTCAAGGTTGTCCCTTCTAGTGTGGCTGTATCAATTGTATTCTTTAGCAGTAGACAAGAAGGTTTCAGTCCTCCAGGACCTAGGCTAGGTTTGGTAATAGAGCCTCAGGGAGGGAAGAGTGCTGTTTTGGACCTTTCTTCAAGAAGTTGCTGAAACAGATGCTTTATCAACAGGCTGAGACCCTACACATTGTCAAGTTTAGCCTCTGAGCATTATGAAACTACGTAAAACTGTCCTTGTGTTCAGGATTGTTGGGCTGGTACAAATGGCGTTCTGTAGAATCTCTGTCAACTCCATGCATCTTCTCTGCTTTTGAAGTCCTTTGGGCTACCAAGGGCTTATGGCTGAAGGGACTGAGGAGAAGTCTGAGCTGTACTGCCTGTTAGCTTGGCGTGAGAGTCTGAATAAACCTACGGTCATGTTCTTCTGGTGGGTGTGATTCTTCAGAACAAAAACTCCACTATCTAATCTTCCACATACAAGGTACAGGAATTCATGCTGGGATTCACACTGACCACAGCATTTCAAAGAACTACAGTTACCATGCAGTAAATAGTTGATTCCCTCTGCCCTCCTCTCCACTTCCCCCAGATGTAAAGCTCAACATTTTGTATTGCTGCTTAGGATTCCACAGTAACATTCAGTAGTTTTTGCAGAGCTTCATGTTAGGTCTTATCCTTGGAAAGCAGAAAAGATTTCAGATCACTGTGTTGATTAAGTCCATCATGACATACAGTCAGCTCACAAACCTGCCTGTCTTGATTTCTCATAAGAATGTCTCTAATTAGGACTACATCTGCCTCTAAATTAGTTGCTGCAATGTTTTCGAAATGGTTAACAGCCAAGTGATAGTTTTGTATTACTGCTTTCAGAGCTGTGGCCTGACTGGATTCCATGTACTTTATACATGCCTCAGGAATAACGTGCAGTTGTTTCAAAGGCGTCAGTAAGATAGTCAAATGTATCAAGATACGTAACTTTAAACATTTAGAAGCCTGAACTCTTGCTGTGTTAGTCGCTGAACAAACTTAAAATAAACGATGGTTCTACCCCAAAGCTTTTGCTGATAGGGCTGGTCTGGTTTGAAGAACAGAACAGTATTCTGAAGATTGAGCTCACAAGATATGACTGCTGTATATCTTGCCTTGTCTGAAATTGGCTTATTTATTGTATGACTTGTCTATCGCTTTGTAATATACCTTGGTATATATTCAATTTAAGAAGCACTGGTGTTTCGGAGGTCTGTGGAAACAGTCTTGTTTAGGTTTGGGCTAACCAGTGTTAATTTTCAGTTCCTTTGCTTTGATCCCACCAACTTCTAGAGCTCCTTTTAGCCCTTTGGTGAAACTATCAGCTGTCCAGGATTCTAAATTTGCTATGTCAGGGTGGAGTGTTATTTGTCTGATGCATATCTAATCTACATGGAGCTGCCGATGGATCTGTTGGCAACAGAATAAACGTGATTTTGGGTGTATGTTTGGGGAGCACATTCCTAAAGAACTTCTGTCTCTTAGATCTTTCTTAATGACAATTAATACAGGTTGATTCAGAGTTCAGCCCATTCTTCCTTATGCAGAATATCAGTAATTTTACATTTAAAAAAAATCCTGGAATGGTATCTGACAACTGCAGGTGATTTTAAATAGTAGTATCCTAGGTCCCCTCTTCTATGGAGGGTTCTGGTAGTAAGCTTTGAAAATAATACGATGAATTTTCTTTACATTTAAGTAATAGAGATAGCTGTTTGGGTATTACAATAACAGGGACTATATAATGAACTCTGTTGCCTTCAACAGGATGCATCTCTCCATTTCTGCACAGCGCCTGCAGTGATAATAGCTCTGGTGTGAAACTCATGGACACTTACCTTTACAAGAGAACTGCAAATTACGTACATATGCACCTTATTTGTTGGAGGCCTGACCAAAGTGGTATCTTCAGCTTAAGTTGATAGCTTTTATTAAAATCCACACATCTTACTCAAATCCTGACAAAATGAAGGTTGTTTTTACATTTGTCTAGCGCTATGCAGTCACTTAGAACTTTGTCAGATGAAGTATTTGGGCCAAAATATTACATGCCATATGTTTGACCTGTTTAAATTTTCTTGGGAAAATTTTCTTAGCCAGAAAAATGGTTTTGTTAACTCTATTTTGGAAACCTGATTTTTGTTCTTTAAATAGAAGATGTACTGTCCATGTGCTTTAAGGTAGATAATTGATGGGACTCTGAAAGCAACTGGGCAGGGAGACTGTGTGTGAACTAGTGGTTTGGGAAGAGTGAGAGCCAAGCAAAGATGGCTCTGATGAGGGCTCAGGACCAGATACTCTATTTGCTGATCTGCTTGTTTCTCAGACCTACTTTTTAAGTCAGCTGGGAATTCTGCTTTGTGAATGCTAGGTAAGGCTAAGAACTCTGAAAAATCAGATCCTAAAAATTATGAAATTAAGCATCCAGAACAGGAATATGCATTGTATCTTAATTTCTCTATCTTTAGGTCCATATTTTAAAAAAAAAAAAAAAAAAAATTATACCTTTAGACTCCATGCTGCAAAAGAATTTTGAACGTAAATATTTTTCTTGTGGGCTTTTTTAATGTTAACCTTCAAGAAGATTGCTCTTTAGAGTTGAGTTTGAAGAGTATTCTCATCAATGCCTTCTTCAGTACAGTGAAATACTAAATTAACTGCTCATTTAAGAAGTAGTGTTCCTTTTCTCAACTGAAAAGGCTGCAGTTCCTGTTGGACAAAATGGTTAGAGACCGTATTCATACATGCAAATGGATGAATTAAGATAATTTTAATAATCTTAATATTGCCATTAACAGCATAACTGAGGCCCTTTTAACTTCTAAGGGCTTCACTTCGCAATCACTGTGATGTTTGAAAAAGCTGCACCAAAGAGAATGAGTATTATGTTTGTAAGTTATCTGTGTGTAAATTGAGGCTTTTCAATCATTTGCTAGGTAAATGTAAGCTGTACTTAGATGCAATTACAGTGCAGTAATTATATCCCAGAGCATCCACCCTTTTTATAAAGACAATATTTTTGCAGAAGAATATTGTGTTACTCTTTTGAATTACTTTATTGTCTATCAAAATGCTCAAATTCAACAACTTTGTGGGTCCATTCAAACATAGGCTCAGCTTTAGCTTTACTCAGAAGTCCATTCCTTCTCATTCTCACTGTATTTTTAAGGTCTTACAATTGAAACTGCCAAATCTACTGTTTCTGATTGATAGTGGGTACTTGTATACTAATGGAACTCATTGTGGTTTTATCTACTATACAAGATCTTTACGTCTGAGGACTAACAGAGGATAATAGAAATGCTCTTCTGCAGAGCTTCTTTGTCTGCTTTTTCATTGAACTGGAGAGCTTGCTTCACTGAAGGGCGCTCAATGTAGCACTGAGCACCAAGGGAGATTCTGGTRACTCTCTGCCTCTCTTCCTGCTGTTCTGCAAGGATTGAAATAACTTCTAAGGGTCTAATCTGTGATTTCTAGCCTCCTAACCGGGCCAAACAGCTTTGTCATGAAGGCTTAGAGCCTGGAAAGATGTCCTTTAAAGGTGTTTCAGGGTTTTTCTTCTTGAGAAGCCATTAATTCTTCTGCCATGTTTCATTGTCCTCCATTATTGACTCTAGTGTCTCTACTTTGGAGCTTTCCCGGTTAGAAGGGTTAGACTGACATCTTTCCAGCTGGCTTTGCTTCTTGTTGCAGTCCCTGATAGCAGAAATGCAAGTATTCAGTTTTGTCTCTGAACTCCTCTGTAGCTTGCAGCTTTCTTAAAGAGCAGAAGAGCTGTCATTCCTCAGACCTTGAAGTCAGTACCACATTGATTCATTTTTGGAAGCGTGTTTTGCAGGTGAAAGGAATTTAACTATTGAAATTTAATTATTAGGGTGTGGGAGGGAAACACACAAAACTTAATTTTCAGAGGAACAGTTTATTTCTCTGCATTTCTTCAGAGTTACCATTGTGTTTGTTGGTTAGGGACAGTGGATTTACATAAAGCAAGGCTACAGTATATCAAAGTCCTTTTTCATCAAGATAGTTTTCTAATCCTGATTATGCAAGTTATATTTTGTTCTGAATTAAGATTTGTTTTAATGTGAACTGCAAAAGCAAGAAAAAACATTTACACACTCTTTACCAGTACATAAAGAATGAAAAGTCAGTTCACAAGTCTCTCTCCTAGAGACAATTGTAGCACTCAAAAAATATTCTGCATCTTGCATCTATTTTGTAGATTCAGTGTATGTAAGAGTAGTATTTGCATGTTAGTTTTACAGTGGGGACAAAATGCATACTCTTTTTAAAGTGTGTGTTGAATTCTTATTTACAAAACTTACACATTTTGTTTGAATACTTTATGAAACATTACATGATGTCAGTCACGTGGTATACAGTATGAAATGTATGTAATGTCTTAAATAAAAGCTCAGTTTACATGTGACATTGTTACTGAATTGAAGAATCAAGTAGAGGTTTACTTTCTTTGCTTAGGAATTGATTTCCAGTAGTTTTCACTTGGGTTCTGTCACTTGGGTCCCAGATTCTTGTCCCTAAAAGCTTCTTTTGGAGTCAGGTACTCATAGTGCTGTAGTATTGTAAGACTTGTGAAAATGGGATGCCTTCTTTTGACAGCTTTATGATCCAGTTTAAAACACATGATTTTTAAACATGGGGAGGCAGGGGACAAAATAGCGAGAGAAAAGTGAGGGTAAAAATAGTCCCTCTGTGTATGCATGAACTTATGTCAAGTTTCTGGAATGCAATTGAAACTTGAGACGCTGTGGGATGTAGTGGAAGGATGGCTGAGCAAATGTTCAAAAGCTGTAAAGGTGTGGTCTGGCTGGTAGTGAAGGTATTTATCAGCTGCTGTAATAACTGGGTAAGTTTAAAATTCTCCTTTGAAGGGGAGGAGTTGGCTTCACAGTGAGCCTTGTATCTACCTGATCTGCTGGTTGGTCAGGACAGCATTCTCCTGCATTGTTGGGTTTTTGGTTTTTTGTTCTCCGTGTTTTGCTCCCTGTCAGGTGAACGAGGAAAGGGATGATGACAGGATGATTCAGGGATTTCAGTGTGATTTCCAAGGAGGCAGGTCTGTGAGTGTTGGTGGATTTAAGCTGGCCCAATGAAATTTTTTTTTTAAGTAAATAACTTCTGCTAGCTTAGCTTCTGAGCTGGTTTAACACAGGATCAATCAAGTGCCAGTGCTGGAACAAATAAGAGCACTTGAAGACAGAATTGTGGCAGGACTAACCTAGCTCAACTTAAGCAGTCGTGAAACTGTAGCCTAAAGGAAAGGAGTTATTTTACCTGAAGCCACTTCTAAAATACATTCTGGAAATTCACGACAGAATTATTAAAGATGGAAATAGTAGGAGAGAATGGAATGAATCTGGAAAGTCTAAAGTAAAGGTTGCTCAGAAGATGTTAATGTTGCTTATGTTAATAATACATGGTATTCCTTACTCATGTAGATGTCAACAATGTTCTTTGTAAGTCAATACTGCTTTCTTTGGAATCTCAAGAGATAACCTTCAGCTACAGGATATGTAAATTTGGGATAATTAATCCATAGGCTGATTCATAAGTGGTATGCTGGCATAGGCTTCTTGGGGAGCAGAGCTTTTTGTTTTCTGTGGAAGGAAGCCTTGTGCTTAGCAGAAGCTGGGATTCAAAATGACTTTATGTGTGAGTTTTGTTAGCGTGGCTCCCTTAGCTTGTGATCATAACCAGTGAAAATGTCTTTTGGCTGAATGCAAAATATACAGGGGGGGGACCAGTAAAAGATTTTAAAACACACTACATAGTAATTCTTTCCTTGTGTGTCTTTTAAGTCTTTATTTACTTTTGATCTCTTCTTATAAGGATAGTGGTGAAAGGGAAACCATGTATCTTTAAGGTAATAAATGAGGTACCATATTGCAGCATAGATCAAGCCAGATTTGTGATTTATGGCAGTTCAGGTTTCTGTATGTGGATGAGACAAAAGTGAATGACAAAAGTCAAAAAGTGAATTACTTTTCATAACTTCTGTGAATGTCATTTGCAAAAGTGAATGACAAAAGTGAAAACGATCCGTTTGTGCATTAAACAGAAAGTTGTCGGTCATCACTGAGCTCTTTCTGGCAGGCTCTTTTTCTGCCCCCCAGGAATGGATAGGCTGTATATACAAACTGCAAATCATCTGGCTAGTACTGTCCTTGTTTACCTTTTCTTAATAAAAAGTGTCATCTCTAATGTGTAAGAGCAAATGAGAAGCTCTTAATCTTTAGTCTTGTGAAGATGCTAGCCATTCTTGTGAAGATGCCATCTTAATTGCTGGACTTGTATCCTCTTTTTTTTTCTTTTTTTTTTTTGTGTGTGTGTCCCCTAAATTTGGATACTTGCTTTGTGGCTTTCTTCTATTTCCTTCTTCTCTTGAAGGTGATACTTTAATGGTCCGCAAAGAAGAAAGGCTTATGTTGTAGAAAGTAGCAGGCTTCTTCTGGAAAATATGGCATAGCAAATATAGTGAAGACATTAATAAATTTAGAAAACAATTTTCATATTCAAACAAAGCTGAATCCATTTCCAAATCTTTATGTTGAAAAATTACTGGTAAAATCTAGTGAATCTTTCCAGTAAAGTTTACTCTTGTATGATGTGTTTTTAGACTCTTTATTGCTTGTTAGCTTCTTTTTTGACATGGGTAAATAAGTCTTTGATGTTGGTAAATGTCCTTTCTAAAAATAGATTGGGAGCAGAAAAGTATTCAGTGGCTCTTGAGTCAGGCTCATGTTAAGTCGGTGGGAAATCATTCAGTCTGCTCTAATGGGGTTTGGCTCAACCTCATGTCATTGTGCATTAGCCAAGCCTCAACTACTACCATACAGGAATTCTCCAAAGAAGAAATGTTTTCTTTTCTTTTTAAATGAAACAATTTGCACAATTTTTGCAGGGTGTCTCTGTCATCCTTTGGTAAGTAAATCTTAGTTGCTATACATTTGAAATAAATACTGATCCTGGAAACTCTTATGCTTTTGGAAGTTGTTTTTATTAATGTCGAAAGACATTTAAAAAGTCATTATCTGAATGAGGACTTGAAGAATCAGGCCAGCCTCTGACTGTTTCACAGAAAGGAGAGGAACTGTTTTAGTTCAGTATTTTTCAATTAAGCTGTTTAGAAATTGGGACGTATGTCTTGATAAAGGAGAATTCAGTGTTCTTCTAATTGTTCAATGGAAGATGCTTCTAACATGTATGGGAAGAAACTGGGATATTAGATATTATGTGAACTTTGAGAAGGGAAAAAAAATGGCACCTTTATAATTTGCTTGATTCAGAAACAAAATGGGTTTGAACATAGTAGTTGGAATTTCAGAATACCACTTCTGCACCACCTTTATTGTAAAAGTATATACTCTTTGAAAAATGGAAAAAGTAATGGTTTTCTTAGTATATGTTAACTCTGCTGAGCTGTGCTTGGCTAACATTTTTCTCATCTGTTTTATAGGTTTTGTAAAAGACACCGGATTAAGTCAAATTCAAATGTTCCATGTGTCCCGAAAGACTTGTTGATGATGTCAGAATTAGTTCTTCCACAGTTCATCTTTAGTCTTATTCAGCACTTAAGAGAAGGGTATAATGAGCCTGGTATGTTTTAAATTTGCACGTATCTAGCATATCTTACCATGCTGCTATCTCTTGCTCTGCAGTCTGTGAAGACACAGTACATGAATACATGAATGCTATCTATAGTTTATATCATTGAATTTTGTGCCTCTTTTCCTAACAAAGTTACTGCCTCGCTAGGCGATTTGATTTTGTTATCTTCTGAAGAGCTTCTTAAATATGTTTTAAGGGTTACCTAGCATTGTGTTGAGCTCTTCCAGAAAATGAAATCAGGATTACTTTGAAACTTGTACATGTGAATTTTAGAGCATTATGAATATATAAATTAATTTCTTTTGTGGTGGTCATAGCTGTTCTGCCTTGTGGAGGTCTTGGCCAAATTACATTACATTTACACCAAAAGTTCTTGTTATGTGGTTTTCAGCTCTTGATCTGCCATCAGAGAAAGACCTTCATAAAATCCTCCAGGTTCTGGAGCCTCATGTTTCCTTTCTAGAAGACTTGACCAAAATGGGAGGAGCAATGCGATCAGTTCTTACCCAGGTTTTGACTAGCCAACAGTTCTACAAAGATCTTAGCTCTGGTATGTTTGTGTTATTTCTAATAATTAAATTTTCAAATTATGAACAATTTAAGGGCATAAGTTTTGTTTATCACTTCAGTTTCTGCATGTTTTTATTTGACTTCTCAAAACCCAGAAAAATGCATGTTTTTAAGGATTTGTTTTGTTGTTGATAGAAGCGGGGTGGGCTTCAGGAGCGACTGGAAACATTTGTTGTTAAGACCTGTAAGAGCAAACCTCTTACCTTCTGTGTCCTAGATAACTGTATAAAGATACATTGTTTCAAAAGAGTTTTTATAATAAATCCCATATTTGAATGGGAGAAATTTAATGACTTCTCTTTTCCTATATGTGATGGATTTCCTGAGATAGAAAAGTAGAGAGGGAATGGGAAGTAAGGACTCTTGGAATGGAGAATATGTGTGTCTGAGTAGGTACAGTTTCTGGGTAGGGAAAGCAAAGAAAGGGATTTTAGAGCAAAACCTGCCCTTCTGACTTTGAATGCAAAAGGTGCACAGTTAAAAAGATGCTGTCATCTTTTTCATGTTTTCTTTTCCTTAAAGACTTGACAGAATTTGCTCCTCTAAAGTTTATTTTTTCCTTATATACCAAACCTGTTGGGTTTTTTTTAGTCCGTTTCTTTGTGGAAAATTTTGTATCCCGAGCATGCAGTGTGACTTTGCTTCATCAAACAGCTGAAATGATGATATCTTTATGAATCGTCTCCGTTAATTGCAGCTGTAAAAACTCGAACTTTGAAAGAAAAATTCCAAATACTAGGAATTATATATGGCATATTACTGTTACTGGTTTTTTGTTGGTTTATTTTTTTCCCATTGGAAATGGTAGGTCCCTGACCTTTCTGTCCAAAACCACCTGTTTTGAAATATCAAAACAAATCCTTTTTTTGCTGTAGTGTTAATGGTGGCAGTGCTGGTAAAGTAGAAATGAAGTACATCATTTAGAAGAAAACACTGTGTTGGAGGGGAAAAACTGAGAAGGTTTCTGGTCTTTTGGATTTCAGTTCATCAGTTGGAAAAACTTTTTAGCTTCTACATCTCATAATTGTACAGCTTATTAAAATATTGTGGACCATTTTTTAGATTGCTTGTATAGAATATGAAGTATATGAACCAACTAGCTGTTGTACTTTAATGCTGTTTTACGTATGTATTCAAGGTGTTGGAGAGAATGCATGTGCAAAGAAAAGTCATGAAAAGTACCTCATTGCTTTAAAAGGCTCTGGACTGGCATTTCCTGAGGATAAAATTGCATGTGGTATGCAGGAACAAGGAGCTGGAACTAGCACATTAGCAGTTCAAGGTTTGTGTAGAAAAATATTTTAAGAGAAGACTTGATTATTGCTGGTTTTTATATAAACTGTTCTTTTAGTTTATTTTTAAAAAAACCCAAATCTGAATGAAACTTAAAGAATTACCTGTTATTTAGTGCACCACAAAATTACAGGACTCGTTTTAATTCTATCAACAAAGCTAAACATGTTAACTTTTTGTTGCTAATATACTAAGCATCATTTCCCAGTTGTAGCGTTGGTGGAATTTGAGTAGGCAAGATGAAATTGCTCGTAGTGGAATTTTGTCACTGCAACTAAGTTAAGCCACCTATTCTTACAAAAGTGCTGTGGATTTTTTTTTTGATCACTGAAGGCCATTGGAGTTTTTTGCAATTTCTGAAAGAACACATCTCTGTTAACTCAGTACATTGAAGTTCTGCAATGGAACGTACTTGCAAATCCCTAATTTTGTATTGCTTGGAAATCTTACTCCAACTTCTCAGTCCACTGCTGTGTATCTTTTAAAGAAAGTTAATGTAGTGTTTCATTTCATACTGGCTCATTAAATATCATAAAATACTCTTTTTTCAGTATAAGACTTATGAAAGGAATCTCTGAATTTTTTTATTTCAAAAGGTTTAGCAGGTGCTACGGCAACATCAGGACAAGGGGATTCTTCAGATGAGGTGAGACTGTTTTTAAAGATTATAATGAACTGCAACGGAATATTAAATGGAGAGAATGCTTGCAGCCAAATCCCACAAACCTTAACGCTTCTATCTACTCCATATTCTCTCCATTTTAATAATTAGAAATAATGGAGATATAAAGGAATAGATCTCACGCCTTTGATTTACTAAGGACCTCTTGAAAAATCCTTATTTTTGCTAATACTATTTCAGTTTAATTTATGTATGTAATGTAGAAGAAACTTGTGTAGGTAGTTCAAAAGTCACTATCAAGTAAATTGGGCTTGATTAAAGCAAACTTAAAGCATGTGATGCTGTGAATAGTGTTAGCAGTTTTTGGCACTCGAGAATCCAGCTGAACTGGTGATAGCAGCAGTGAGAATTTCTCTGTAGATAAATTCCCATGTGTAGGCTTGACCTTACTTACCAAACACATTGAGTGGGAGTAAAAAGGAGGGAATCTCCTTTTAGATTGTAATAAATAAGTGGAATTTAATGAGGAAAGTTAAATTCTGGTAGAGTTACTTTATCAATTTATTCTCATTTTTTTGCCCTACTATTTAAAATGTACTTTCAACTAGTAAGCCTTAGCAGCCATTCTGGTAGGGTAGTATAGCAAACTTTAAATAACGTAAAGTATAGTTTTTCATAGCATTTTTGCTTACATTGAATTCTATGTGAACAACTATTGAAGTAAAAACAATTGTTCGTGTGTGTCTAAAACAGTTGTATGACATGTTTGCCCCTGTCACGAGCACAACAGCATCTGTTACGCTTTCAGCAGTGCTATTTATAATTTGGCATTTTTCAAAGTATTGCTTGTTGTTTTTTCACCATCGCTTGACAAACAAACAAACAGACCAAAGAAACGTGAAAGACTGCTGACAGTATCGCTTTTAAAGCCCATGAAAGAAGGTGGCAATTCAAGTTAATGTTAATAACCTCAAGTTATTTTCAAATACGCTTAAAATAGCTCAGCATGCTTCTTTCTGTTTTACCCCTATAAGTGATGAGGAGAGGGGAGTAAACTGAAGTTGTTAAGAGTCTGAAGAGAGATTGGATATCGCTGACATTTCTTTTGGGAAAGAAGTCCAAGAGGGAGGTAGAGACAGAGATATATTTTAGGGAGAAAGAAATTTTTATCACGAAAAGATAATTTTTTCAAGGAAAAGATATTTTATGAATAAAAAAGGGAGGAATTACAGCAACTGCATTATAGCTTGCTAGTTAAAGATACCTGTTTTCTAGAGAGATTTTTCTTTCTGATCTCCAGGATATAAAGATACATATAGGTATTTTATTATGTTACCGCAGATGTGATTTGAAATTCTGCATATACTCACATACCTGGAATCAATTTTAAGATATTAATTACATTATTAAGATACACTGTAAGAAAGCACAAGACCCTGTTTTGACATCTGTATTTAGAAAATTTTAAAAAAGAATGAGGAAGTAACGTGCAGATAAAACAGTAAATGCTCAAAATTTAAATGTTTTTTAGTATATATTTTCACTTCTGAATTTTCCTTTCATATCTTTAATAAAATCACATTGATACAGTATGGGATGCAATTAAAAATAATGTCAAAAGTTTCTTGTTTTGTGTGGGTTTTTTTTTCTTTGGTTGGTTTTGGGGTTTTTTTTTTT
>JAYKAV010003035.1:0-44792 GCA_035582835.1 Phoebastria nigripes | reverse complement strand
GGTGGGTGGGTGGGTTTTTTTAACCAAAAAGACCTCAGTTAGTGGCATCTCTGAAGAAAGTTAATTTTTTATTTTATAATCATCTTCTTAATCATGGTCTGCTTGACAAATATGAATTGCTGAAAAGAAAGTCCAGTCCTTTCATCCAAAAGCCAAAACAACTGTGCAGGTGGAAGGCTGAAATGCTTATTAGAAAATAATGTTACTAGAGAAATGCTTCCTAGAGGAATGAGGAAAAAGTTATCTTGTTTTATGACTTCTCTTCCTCTCCCCTGCCCTCCTGCGTAAGTTACAAAGGGCATTTACAGCTTTTTTTTATGCCTTATTATACTTTCTTGAAGCAGAGTAAAACTATGTTCTAATTAAGAAATGTGGAAGAGTACACTTTTAACTGGATTTTCTTCCTCTGGTATTTAAGATGAATCTAGAAAGGTTAATGTTCTTTCTTACCAAGTAAGTTTTAAAGGTAGCATTGTTTGTTTCACAGATGAAAGGCTAGATTACAAAATTTACATAGGCTACAAATTAGAGCAGTGCTTCTGCAGGGAACTAAATAGCTTGTAAAGATTTGCATAGTTCAGTATTTAGTTTCACTTCTACAATAGTAGATGGTTCTAAGCTAAAAATGAATCTGAAGGATGGATGTATCCTGAGATATGTGTTGTGGGTTGTTTTGTTTTGTTCCCCCCTCCCCCCCCCCAAAACAGTATAGGCTCACTTGTACTTTGCTTCTCAAATGGTTTGAGTTCCATCCTGTGGTATTTTGGAGAGAACTCACCATTAGTTTCCTTTATTAGCTTTTCTTCCTCATGTTTTCCTTTGTGCAAAAGGAGAAAAAAAGGCCCTCTCTAAACCTGTCCTCCTATTTAAGAAGTTTTTATGTTCCAAGGAATCAAATAAAACCCAGTCCATGAACGCTTTTACCACACTGACGAATAAACCTTTTTGTATTGGATATCTCTATTTGGCTGCCCTTGTAGTTTATTGAGCACTGAATGCCTTATTACTCAGTTATATAGTTATTGACTCCAATTGCCGTTTAATGTAATCGTACAAAAATCTATGTACAGTATCTAATATTAAATAAAGTTTATTATCTGAATTTACAACAGATGTGTCACACCTTAGGCATATTGCTAAATATTCTATTATGTGAAGTAAATCTACGTAGATCTTTGCTGTTATCTGGGTATATTTACACAGCATTATCCAATCGGTGCAAATTAGGTGTTCTACATTTCCTTACTCATTCTCTTACTCTTTATCCCTGGGCTTGGCAGGCACCATGTGACCTAGCACTCACTATCTCAAGGCTGTTAAAACTCCTGCACTTGACATTAAGATTTAATCCTACCTTACTGAAGCAATGGCAACCAACTGTCTAACATTATTAAGGAAAAAAAAGAGTTCTCGAGAAAGCGTTGCTCATAAGTCAACCGATTTTTCTTCTTTTTAGTGAAATCACTTCAAAAGTTGCAATGAAGACTGTTATATGTTTAAATTTTTCTCATACTGTAGAAGGGGAAATGCATTTTGTTTGCCAGAGCAGTGGTGTTGGAGGCTAGAATCCAACACATTAATCACAATTTGTATACCCAAATGCATTATTTTCTGGTTAAGGCCCCTCTAGCAACTCTCTGGATTAACTGAGACCACTGAAGAGATCTTGAGACGTCCAGCTTTCAACTTTCTAGCTACAGGAATTTAGATTCCTTTTCTTCAGGGCAGGAGACTTAAATTGCAGAGTCCTGCAATTCATAGTAATATCTCAGCAGGTCTGATTTTTACTTTAGAGTACTTGGCCCCTCTGATTGGGGAGCGGGCAGTGGCAACATCATGAGAACTGACTGGCTCCCTATTGAAGTACAAAAGTAGCATGTGTTCACAAAGACCACAGGACACCTAAGAGTTCAAATGTGTGTCCATCTTAAAATGAATTTTCAGATGGAGGTACTGAAAGGATAGGAAAATTCAGACCTTTCATTAACACAACACTTTTGGTTAGTCCTTAGATAAAAAATATGAATAATCTTTCTCCCCAAGGAAGGATAGTCACTTCTTGAGTATCAGGTTCTTTATCATTCCAGTGAAGTTTGGAAGTAAAATACAGCATTTGCTTAGAGGAGAAGGATATTGATTAATGCAGATATCTACCATTAAAAATAATAATTATCTCTCATTTTATTAGATCCAGTAGGAGTCTTGCTTTATTTCCACTGTTTCATTAGGACTACCATTGTTAGGAAAGATCCATGCAGTGTTTAATATAGTCCTGTAATGTCACATTCTTTTTTAACACCCAGTGTTAGATTTTGTAAAGTGGTGGTGATGATGTTTTTAACTTGCATTGCATTTTGGAACCTTTGCTGTTTTGTTTGCAGAGTGCCTTGAAAGCTTCAGATGACAAGTGCCTGCGTAAAGTGTTTCCATTATTCTGTAGGGAGCAAGCAATTAGAATTCAGTAATTAGAATTGGCCTCTTAAAGGTGTAAAAAAACCTTTATTCTTGCATCAAAACTTTATATTGATTAGAAAATGTCTAGCTAATCGTCTGTGTGGCCAACTTTAATAACTAATATGTTGGCTGATATTTTTTTTCGGAAACAAAAAAACCCAAACCTTACAGATGAATAAGGTGAAACCTTGGATGTGCAACAGTTAGAAATTTTGTAGGGTTAAACATTTTTGTAGCAATCAGTTTCAGAAATCAAAGCAAGTAACCTTACAAAATGAATTAAATAGATGAAGGTGTCTGAACTTGCAGATGATAATGTTGCCTGTAGGGGAAAAAAGGCAATTTAAAAAATTGTGTTTTTTCTAATGAGTTGCACGGAGTCCATGGTTCCTGTAAACAGTAAAAGTATTTTTCTGGTAAGAGAGTATATTCAGGGCTTTTCTGTTTTAGCTTGATAGTTAAACCAGAATTTTGAGACCATACCATCTCTTGGCAATAAAATTCTAAATATACGATTATCAATTTTTTAAACTCTTCCCCTACCCCAGGAGGACCAGGATGGTAGCCAAGGTGTGGGCAAGCGCAAGAGGGTGAAACTAAGCAGCACCACCAAAGGTATTTATAAAGTACTGATCTCAGTTTATCATATTTTCTTTCTGTCTATCTTAAAAATTTTCTAGGGATATTCATTCACGTCCCAAGCACTGTAGTGCTGCATGTGACAGGTATTAAACATAGCAAAATCTAAAAAAGAATAGCAAGTGAAATTGTGGTAATTGGCAACTTTGATTTCCCTTGAGTGAGTACCACTGTCTGGGACTCTGTTTGACCAGTCATTTTGTCACCTTCATGTCATAAGTTGACCTCTAAAAATTCATTCCATTTTCACTGTGTGGCTGGCAAGGTTGCAATGCAGGTTAGCAAACTAGTTTTGATATATTTGTTCTTAACAATTTTTTTTCATTATGCTACTGTACGGTATGATTGTGTTCTCAGCCAGGCAAGAATGGTTCTCTCTGGTTCTGGTTGGTCTTTCTGTATTGTTCTAGTAATGTTTAAGAAAAGATACTTGGATGAAATCTCCTTTGAAACCACTCCATTATTTTCCTAGATTGAAATTAGTCCTCTGGGCAATTTCTAGTCCAACATGAGGAGCACTCACACTGAGATCAGTGCAAGTTTTAATTCAAGAATGAACATAGGCTAGAGACAAGGTAGCCCTATCCTGTGCTTGTCCTTGACATATTTTTGTGCTAAAAAGTGTTTAAATAGTAATATTTAAACTTTTATTATTAAATAAAGAACACTTTTTTGTTGTTGTTTTGTTAATATGAGTATGAGGAGACTGACATAGGAAGCACAAAGAAATTGCAAGCCCTGAGAAAAGAACATTCGGGTGAAAAACTGTGGTAAAAGTTGGAATAAAATTTCTGGGAAGGCTTTGGAGTGAAGGTCTGGAACTTGAATTTGAAATGCAAGGGTTCATGAAGTCAGTAAAAAGGTATGAAGGTGTTGTGAGTTGTGTTGTGAGGAGTAAGGGAGAGTAAGTTTGATTGTTTCTAGTGGTTTCAGATTGAAGGAAAAGATTGGGAAGCTGGAAAAGCAGAGAACTAAATGTTTTGGCAACGGTGTTGTTAAGAGGTGATCTTAGAAATGGTGTGTGAAAGATTGTGGCAGAGAGTAATAATGTGGAAGAGGTGGTAGTTTTGGAGAAACGCAGGAAACTTACAGGCATCCAAGGAAAGGTCTCTTACTTGAATTTTAGAGGCTGTTAGCTTGTCTAAAAGATAAGTTAGAGCCAGGTAATGCAAGAAAAAGTGCTGGTTTTCTGATGCATAATAACTGATTATGGGAAATAGGCAGGGAGGAAGCTCAGGTTGAGAAGCTGCCAGATCTGAAAACCATTATGAGCAGTGGCATTTCAGGAAAAGTGATACTTTAATTCAACATTTCATTTCCCCCCAGGATTGTAGTCTTCCCCCTCTGAGGCATCCCAGCATGGACTGTGCTCATGATGTTGATAGCTCCTAATATCAGCCCCAGAGGAGGGAGTCTGCCAATGGGGGAAGGGTAAGTATCTGTTTTTATTAAATATTGAATAGTTTTCTGAAGTTTTCAGTATTCATATTTTATGTCCAATAGGGTATAAAATAAGAGTATGAAAAGAAAATTTTAGAAAACTGAGTATTGAATAAAAACAGATTTACCTTTTCCGTATAAGCAGACTCCCTGCCCCATCCTAGGTCTTTAGTGGCACTGTCTATTTATATACTGGGGATATCTTGGAATGCTAAGACTTATATTCCAGAGAGATGTTTACAGCAGTCTATGGGGTCTTTTGTGGCACTAGCAAAGAATAAAGGGTTTCTTTAAAGAAAATACAGGTTTTATGCTGAGCTTCACTGATACAGGTATGGGACTGAGTATTGAGAGAATTTTAATTTTTACTCTGTTTTAAAACCTGTATCCTGCATCCATCTGAAATACCTGATGTTTAAGACAATTTTAAACCCACAGGCACTATATTTTTTTTTTATTTGTTGAAAGAAATTTAAAATCATGTGGTGCTTTTCACAAGAGTGGGAACATTAGTCCCAGTGTTCTTGACAAATTTTCCAAGTTGGGTAAGAGCATTCTGCCTACTTAAATTCTGTAGCAGGTATAAGTGGATATATATTCTTCCGTCCCTGCCTGAAACTGCTGTATAAAGAATTTGATACGCACTGTTCAACTGTGATACGTGTCAGAGAAAGCTGCACATCAGTGATAGATAAGGTGTTGTGTCACTTGTCTTCATGCCCAGTGTTCTCACTCAGGGACATTTGGCATGTACCTAAACCTGAGCTGTCTGTTCTGTGGACAGAGGACTTCACTCTGCATGGCTACCAAGCTTTAATGGGCAGTAAAATCACATATGCAATTTCTTAGCAAGAGACGAGGAAGAGAACATAAATGACCGTCATATGTTTGCTGCAGTAGGTGATGTGTAATGCTTTACAAAATATTTTAATATTAAAATATCTTTCATGATTCTGTGAAGGTAATTTTTTATTTCAAAGCTTGTATTGAATAAAACATATTCTTGTCTTTGTGTGGCTCACTAAAGTCTTGAGGAGATCCCTAAAATTTAAATTATTCGTTATTTCTCATGATCTTTTGCAATTCCTGAGATGTTTTGGGCTGATTGGTCACTTGGCTGGGGAACTCTGACTTTTGGTAATGGTGGAAAATGGAGGTAATTCCTGYTTAGGAAAAGCACAAATGGCTATCCTGCTTAGGATAGGCACAAAGCTATCCAGTGCAGTCCCTAAAGCTGTCACACTTCGTTGAAGAGGCAAGTCTTCAAGGCCAGAAGATGTTCAGCTTAAGTGTTTTTGAATCTGTGCTGATGGGAGCACTTCATACAGTCCCCTTGGAATATGGGATTGGGGGAGGTATATCCTCAGGTCTAGTTGATTTCTAGGTATAAAGGAGCATTATTATTATTATTTTCTTTAGTCCTTATATGTTAGGGGAGTGAACAATGCCTGTAGTTTTAAATCATAAATAATCAACCTCTTGAAGAATGATGATAAGGAGTCTTTATATTTTAGTCATTTTTTTAAATGGGGTTAATATGATTTATGCTCTGTCAAGCCATAGCATAGCATGAACAGTTTATTCTAGCAGAGGTCAGTTTGAGCAGCTTTGCAATCACGAAACTGATCTGCTTGAAAACGCAGCTGACAGAATGGAAAGATGACTTGATTCCTACCTAGGTACCCCACAGGGATGTACTGTCAGCATGAGTAAGGGGGCAGAGTGAATGGCCAGGAGTTGAATGGGGAAAGATGAGACTGTCTCTTCTGGTATCATCAGGAGCTAGTGCCTGATTATCTGATTGTGGTAATTTTTTTAATAAAAAAAAACAACCAACCAAACAAAAACTTTGTTGTTGGTCAGTCAGTACATATGTTGCTTTAAAAAGCAATAAAAAATTTAAATCTATTAAAAAWTTTTAAAAATAATAATAATAATAAAAATTAAAATTTATTTCTTTAAAAATAAGAATAACTGATACATTATTGCTTCTATTTAGCTTGTTTAGAGCTTTGTAAACAGAACATAAGTGTTCTTAGGTGATAGAACTCGTCACTTAATCATAAACTGTGTTTTGTTGTTTTGCTATTTTCACTTTAGCTAAGTAATAGTCTACATTAACAGTTTCCCTCTGTTAAGTAGCTGTGTAAACATTGTGCAAATTGCTTTGATTCATTACAATCGGTGGAGCTATTACAGTAAGGTGATACGATTCAATGCAATCAGTGAAGACTGGACTCTCTGGTAGAATTTTACTGAAAACTTTCATTGGCTTCTCTGGGAGGTCCTTTTTATTGTTACAGACTGACACTGTGCAGTGTTGCCCAGTGTTTTTGAAAAAAAATTATTTACAGAGCGCACTAAGATGTTCTTAAATTTTTGTTACTGAATTTTATATAAGACAGTGCAACTGCACTGTCATTATTTTTAGTTTTAATAATTATGCATTACACATCCCCTCCTCCAACCTTTTATGCAGATCAATCTATCATGGATGTTTTGAAGCATAAATGTTTTCTAGAAGAATTATTATTTTGGACAATAAAATATGAGTTTCCACAGAAGATGGTGACTTTCTTACTCAACATGCTGCCAGATCAAGATTATAAGGTACTTGCCTTACTTCATTCAAACTTAAATGTCTTTTCTTATTCACATACTTAGTGTGTATTATGCCTTGCATAAGACCACATATGTTTATATTTGAATAATAAGCAGTAAAATAATGCAGATCTTTTAGCTTGTTTTGAGTATTTGATTAGAAAGTCTAAAGTGTATAGTACGTGAAGAGAGATGTGGACAAAACAAGATGGATAATTCTGGAGCAGCAGTATTAATTTTGTTCTCATGGTTTGCTTTTTCCCTTTTTGGCTGTTAGTGCATATTTGCATGTGTTGAATTTTGTTTTGTTTTATTTCACTTTGTAAATTGGATTTTTATCAGTTAAAAGATGTGGATCAGCGCTAAATTATTCTGTAGTGTGGTAAATAATGGCAGTGACTTCATTCCTGTTGCAGCTGTTGTAGTAGGCAGTGGTTTCTCCATATAGGCCGTTACAGTGTGAGTGTTCTTCCTGCAGCTAGGCCTTAGGTGATTTTGGCAGCCTTCCAGCTGCTTCCTTACAGAGTTTTGCAGTTGTCCATACCAAGTGTCTCCTGGCCTGGAGTCATGGAGACTGGATGTCATCTTCCTGTTTTAAATCTTGGTGTGCAGCCAGGTTTGGTTGTTTGCTCTACATGTTCCAAGACCAAGTATACATAGCAGTCAGGCTTAACATTTTGCTCTGATCATGTCATACTTTTGAGCCATGCAAATATTTTGGACCTTCTCAATCCACGCTGGGAGGCAAAGACCAAGAAATCCTGAAGTCCAGGCATGCAGATTTCTTCAAAAACGTCTGTTTATAATGGGACAGCCCTGTATTCGTGCCCCCTTAAAACCTTGCTGTATCAAAGCAAAGCATATGAAGATAACTTGCAAGGAAGAAAAAGATAAGATATGGGCTTTCAGCAATACTCTGTCCATGTCAAGACACCATTTTGAACTGGGATACCAGCATAGATTCATCATGGTCTCGGATTCAGCTAGTACATGAGGAGACATGAGGACTTCTTGACTGATGATCCCTTGCTGTGAAGCTTGAATTCTTCTTGATATTTGGAGACCCACATGGACATCCAGTTCTCCTGATCCATTGCCAGCTAAACTCCTGCCTGTAAAAACACCCAACTGCTAGCAGCATGTGAAGGAATCTGGTAAGGGTTGCTATGTTTACCTTTTTACTATACTATGTAATAACAACAACTTTTAATGATCATGGGATCTTCTTTTCCTTTGACAACAAGCCACAGCCTTCAGTGGCTTTCTTCACCGTGTTCATAATCTTTCTTCGCTATGTACATGGAATGGAGACCATAGTATATTTGGTTTCTCTACTGGCTGCCAGCTTTATCTGGAAATAGTCCATCTTCCACCTACCAATACTGTATGTTCAGGTGAAAGGATTATTTAAACATTCCTTTTTTTTTTCGGTTACCAATTTCATATTGTGTTTGATTAAACAGTTAATTTCTATGTACAAACTTTATTACTAGCACAAATCCTAAGTATTTGAAATCTTTTAGAATCTGTGTTTATCTTAATTGCTGTGATTGTCTAAAAGGTATTTTTCAGTAGTAAGGAAACGGAGCAGGAAGTGTATCGCACAGCAATACTGTGGAGGCAGTAACACTATTTTTTCCCAAGATACCCGTGCTTTGTTGCAAAACTGTGTCGATGATGCATGAATTTTAAACATGTCTATGAGGATTGTGGCTAATTTACAAGGAGTGGCTCTACCTTTTACATGTGTACAGAGAGAACATACCATTTTGGGATGAATTAGAAGAATGTCTTATCCTTCAAGCTTCCATTTAGCTTTTATGAAGGAAAAGCTTGTTTGCTGTTTAATCATGTTGCATTCTCAAACAGTAGGAAACCTGTAGGGATATAAACTGTTCCAAGTGATCTCTCAGCTTTCTGCTATTTTCTCCCATCCCATCTACACCACATGTACTGTCTTAATTTTTTCTGTCTCTGCTGTTGTGCAATTTGTTTGATTCTTCATGAGCTGATTTAGCTCATTAAATCAGCAGAATTCTGCTAGGTTGGTTTTCTGATAAATTGAGTGAGCTAGCCAGATACAGAGCACAAGAGTTGGCTATCTGCGCGTGCTCTGAAATTGTTGAAATCTCTGACCTCCAGCATAAATGTAGCAGAGCTGACTGAATCCACCATGCCCTGTGCAGCAGTCAGTGAGCCACCAGCAATCTCTGTTGCACAGATTTATTTTTAAATAGGAGAACAAACTTCTCTTTTAGGATTCCCAATATCGAAAAGAGGTGTTGAAAGGGGTGGCTAAAACCCGGAGTTAACTAGCTCTCCCCCGCAGTCCCACCTTTTGCATATGAGAGAGACAGCACAACAAACAATGTGGTCTTTGCCTTACAGGATTTGTGCCTGAGGCATCCGTTCCAGCACTCTCTGACATTTGAAGCTTGGAAGACTTATAAGTGAAGAAAACAGAAGAGAAATTTACCAGAGCTTCCAAGAAATTAGAGGTGTTATTGTGTGGACAAGGTTTCTGCAAGAGGAAAAACAAAAGGCTGGAGAAATAGGACTGACCTTCATGTGACCAAGGAGAAGGCAAAGAAGGGGTTGGCAATAAAGAGAAAGCTGATGGAAGAGTGTAAATCATCCAAGAGCAGAGCCTTTCCGAAATCTGGAATATTGGAAGTAGAGAAATGCAAAAGCATCTGGTAGAGATAATGAATCAACAAACATAATTATCAGAAATGCTGTGCCTCGTCAGGCACCTCCCATAACAAACGTTGAGGCAGTTATTACAGCAATAGGACTTCGCTAACCCCTGGATATGCTGTTCTACAAATTCTGTAGAACAGTTTTTCTATTGGAAACTTCATTTTAGTACAGCTGTCACCTGGCAGGACTATCTTTTTCTTTGCATTGAAAACATAAACATGGGAGATGCAAGTTCTAACTGAAACATGGGGTTGATGTTAGGCTCCTAAAAGTTCTGGGATTGTTGAGCAGCCACCAAGAGGAAAGGCCAGATGAAAAAATTAACTTTGTTTTTGCATGGGCTAGAAATGTAGAAGCTGCACAAGGTCATAGAGAGTAAGTCAGTGAAGGTAATTAAATATACAGAAAACATGTCTTGTCTTAGAAAGCCACTTCTTGCAAATGGTTGGAAGCTGAGTAAGTATTTGGAAAAACGTGTTATGTCAATATCTGCATTCTTGCTCCATTCTGTATTTTTCCTTAGTTGTGTGTACAGCTTTGGCCGCTCAAAGACAGGATACTGAGCTGGATGGACTGATTTGACCTGCTATGGCTGTTTTTATATACGGACTGCAGTTTACCACAGTATTTCAGCATTTTAACTTCTGGAAATGAGTTTAGTTTCTTGCTCTCAAAATTGGAAAGGGTTGTACTTGTTTGTTTAACTTCCAAGTGAATGTAGGAGTAAAGCTGATGTCTTTATTTAAGTGTATTACAGAATCTCTATCATTACACTATATTGATAGCGAATCTGCAGTACTTTCAGAAATTCATTATTGTATATGGGTGACGCACAAAAAGTTTTGATGCGTGCTGATTTAAAATAAATAAATCAAAAATCCAAAATTTGTCCTTAGAGGAGGACCATGTTTTTGCAATCAACTTGAATTGAGAATGCTGTGTAAAACAAGTAAAACATAGTTCCTACATCACAGGACCTGAGAATCCTATTTAAACATAATACAATGTGAAGAAGTAATATATAAATAAAATATACTTTTTTTACTAGCAGTATTAATATACTAACTTCTTAAAATATCAGGTGCGTCATTTGTGTCTGAGGCTTAACATTAATAGTGTAAACATCTTGATGTTTGTTATAAGTGTCATTGCCAGTGATTAAAGTTGTATCAAGCTTTAATTTAAAGGAAATTATATGATAGGTTGTTCTGCCTTGGAATACCAGAATGATATTGTATTAACTCTGCGCAAGTATTGCGAATAGGTTGTTCCAAAAAGGCTTTAGCTGAAAACAATTACCATTGTGCTGGGTGCTGTATGTAGAAGACACTTTCAATTATTATACAGGTTTCCAGCATTGTGAACCAGCTAAAGGAAGGCAAGTTAAGCAGTGTTATAGCGTTTCCTGCAGTGACATCCCCATCCCCACCCTGGTCCATTTTTTTGCATGAGCAACTTTATTTTTGAGGATATTTGCTGGAAGAAGCAGTCTTTGTGCCCAACAGCAGCGTTATGGCATTATGATATTTTTAGAAATATTTTCTAAATGAAAGTAACATGATAGTGCTATAATAAAAATATGGGAGCACTGAGTCTGAGGCAGGTAAAATGAAGTAGCGATTTGTATACAGTCTGGTGAAAACACAGCTGCCTGAGGGTGGTTTTAAAATTTCTAATTTTATGCTTATGAAAGGTTAATACTTCCAGAAGGAATAGACAGGGGATTTTAGACTTTGAGCTGAAAATTTTCATCACTACACAGCGTGTATTATCTCTTCTTATTAAGCCAAGCAAATCCAGATGGTGTTAATTCAGAACTTAAAGTACTAAGTGAGAAGTGATTTCAAAGCTGGCAGATATGTACACATGTATATGCAGTGTAGAAGGTTGGTTTACAATGGAATTTGAGGCTAGTGGAGTGGGACAAGAAATTGTACTACGATTTATATGTATATGTATCGCTACATTTAAATACTGATCTGGTTTAAAAAAACCCCAACAGTTGTGTGAAGAATAGCAAAGCTTGCTAATGACTTTAATTATTTTGGAGAAAGCGCTAAAGATTTATTAAAAAAAAATAGGATGTTATGATAGCAGATGAAATTCAGTGTTGAAATGTCATCCTTGACAGATGAATGAAAACCTTACTCCATGGGTAGATGAGTGCAAGTGATAAGTTAAGGCAGCTTTATTAGGCACTACTAATCTCATTGTTCATAGTGTATCATTTTGGGACATTAGTCCTTGTTTTAGGATGTAAAAAATTTAGGATAAATTAATTATTAGAACTTTACTGCTTTCGCAGGTATGCTGAGTCCTTATATTCCTTGTTTCAACGTTTCTGGTTTTTTGTTTTGTTTTGGTTTGGGTTTGGGTTTTTTTGTGGTTTTTTTTGTTTGTTTTTTAGTGTGGAAAGTGTGGAATGGAAAGGTTTGGATTTTGGTATAAGATAATAAAATTGGAGGCATAAGCTACCCTTGTCTATACGTAGGTCTTTTCATGTGGACTGTTTCTAGAAACTAGACATGGGATAGTTAGACCATCACTTTTGGTTTGTCATGGCAACTGGTGTTTCCTAGGATATGTTGACTGTACTTTTGTAAAGGAAAATTTTATAATGCAAGAAAGCTATAATTTTTGTATGGTGCTTGTTAACATCAAAATTTCTTTATAATTTGCAGATTGCTTTTACCAAAACTTTTGTTCAGCATTATGCTTTTATTATGAAAACACTGAAGAAAAGCCATGAATCAGACACAATGTCTAATAGAATTGTGCATATCAGTGTTCAGTTGTTCAGCAATGAAGAACTAGCACGCCAAGTAACAGAAGAATGTCAGCTGCTGGATATTATGGTCACTGTTCTGCTATATATGATGGAAAGTTGCCTTATTAAAAGTGAATTGCAAGGTAGGTTGGTTGGTTTGTTTGTTTGCTTGTTTCCATGGATAATAAATTGATTATAGAGGAAATCTAATCTCTTTCTTTGGTAGTCAATTCACCCCCCAACTCCTTCCCAAAAATGCACAGGATCTAGCAATATACAGTAGAGGCTGAGTCTGAAAATTTCCTAGAAATGTAAAGATAGTTATCAAGAGTGATACTGATGTTTTATCCTTTGGTTTGTAGGGTTTTCTTTTGTAGAATGTTATATAGTTTATAATACAGAGTATTATCTTGCAGGTGCTTCATTTGTTGGGTAAACTGCATAAACACTATTTGTGAAGCTCATCTGAATGAAAAATTAATATGCAAATTGAGACCTTTATTAATTTTAAAAATATTTTCAAAATATTTCACAAGCTATTTGAAGTATTTAAAATTGTTTTAATTTTTCTCACCTGTGATTGCCATAATAAAACTTGATATAATTAGAGGACAATGATTTAATACTTTGTAAATATAATCATTTGATCAAGCTTTTTGTTGACAGAGTGGCAATTTGAATTTGAACTAGTGTACACCGTGTAACTTTTCTAGTGAAAACAGTTGTCCTATTTCTACCCTCCTTGTTCTACCTGTCCTTATCTGAAAATGGTGGCACGATGAATCTTGCTGAGTTCTGTTTTTCACACTTTTACATACCTAACAGACCGCAGGCCTCTCAGCCCTCTTTATCCTAGTTTGAATTTGAAAATGCTCTCTAGATTGGCTGACTGCTGCTGCCAAATAAGTACCATCAACTTCTGCATGAAATTGTAATTTTTCTTGTCTGAAGTATCCTTTGTCTCTGAGTCCACTCTATGCATAGTGTAATACAGAATGACTGTACTGAGATGGGAAATCCTCAGTCATCTAGCTATAAAGCATCAGCTGCACCTCAACATGAGAAATTTTTCTGTTGCCCTACATAGATTGCTTTACAGTATTCAAAGAAAAATGTTGAATCTTTCTCTTTAACAGTTTGTATATCAAGTGACTTTTGCTAAACTAATACCATATTGGTGGAATGTCATTTAAAACTACTTTTAAGTAGTTTTTACTTGTTGGTCAGTATGGGATGTTGCTAGCATGGTGGTAAGGTTCTGTAATGGATCAAAATTTGCAGCCAAACAGAAAAAGGCTGTGACTGTGATTAGACATTCTCTGAAGAAACTTCCTGGTAATTAATTATGTAAGCTGGATGGAGCTGGTAAGTTAAATAACATCAGATATATTTGTGATAGATTTGTGAGAAAAGACCCCTGGAGCAGCTATCCCAAGACATGAAGTTACCTCTCTTCTTTCTGCAGCACCAGTGATTTGTCTTAGCTAAGACTCCATCATGGAATCTGTCCAGTGCTTTTGAGTGTTTTCACAACATTTCGTCCTCACTGCTTTATATATGAGGGGTTGGGCATACTGTAAATTGACAGAAAAATTTTAATAAAATACTTCATTGGGTTTTTTCCCCTCTCTCATTCTCATCGGCCTTCTTTTGCAGTTCTGTGGGCTTGTATCTTGTGTTTAGTTCAAGGTATCTCTTATGATGCTGGAAATAGTGAGAAGTCCGTTAGAAGTCTGTGCTGGTGAGACAAATTGAGAAGAATCCTGTTTGTGCAGCTAGTGCAAACAAGTAGGTAGTTTAGTATCTGAATGAGACAAAGTTTACATATCCAGCCAATGGATAGATGGAGAAAACATCTTGGAGAGGAGCAAGGAGAACAGGGAGCAGGAATTGTATCTGCTAAGGCATGTTTAGTTTGCATTGCTCACAGATCCTAATTGTCTTTTGGACAGCTGACACCTGTTAAAAGTATACAGTTCATTAAGGGTATTTGTGGATGCCAATTGACAAACTGTGTTCCTGAAACAGAGTTGACCTAGGAGCTGTGTTGATACCAACTTCCAAAGTGTTACTAGTTCAGCTTACCTCTCTCTCACGTGGTGTGAAACGAGGAGGAGGTCAAATATGGATGCAGGTGATAAAACTGGCTCCCTAGGAATGTTTATGTCCCTATGCTCTTAGAGACTTTTTTCCTCTCTATCAGCACTTTCCTCCTACTGAACTTTTCATGGGAGAAGAATTTATACCCCAAGGAAAAAGTTTTGATAATGGTTCATCCTTTAGGAAAAAAAAAAACAACTTTTCCTTTGACTGACCTTACATTAACCCTGGCTTGTAGAGTACTCTGAATAAGAGGCAATGCCACTGCCAATTTGAAGTAACTCTGGATTTGTCTAATCTATACTGGGGCAGAGAATCAGCAACATGTAACTGTTGGCTCTTTGCAAAGTCCTTCAGCAGGTTCAGGCAGAGCCAGCTGAGATGTTATCCTGTTCTTGGATAGGCTGTGTGAGCACATGGGAACCAGGCAGCTGGGCAACAAGACCTAGTTTCCTTTCTTTGCAGATGTACCAGATAACAAGAGAGAGATTAAAGAGTATTTGATCTACTGTGGCAGAGAAGTTTGAGAAGCTGCGCAGAGTGCTTCTGGCTTCCTGTTCCTTCCAGTGCTTCAGTGTACTAGATAGGAGTCAGTCTTAAGAAATGGAGCTGTATATTACCTTATGGTAACAAGAAGGTATCTGTTCATAGTTGTGTGCAACTCAAGCAGCGTATTTTTCAGGATGAAATCTGATTCATTTTTCTGACTGTGCTGTGTTCTTTGGAAGTAAAGCTTGTCAAGATCAAAATATTGTGTGACTTCAAGGTAGAAAACCTGTTGACATAACAGGCAAGAGAGTGAATTTTTTTTCCTGGTACTAGTAAACCAACAAAATAAACAACCTCAGAGTAATAAGAAAAAAAGTATTTTCTTCAGTAGTTACAACAAAGGGGAGGAAAAAAGCTTACATGTATACCAAAGGGAACCACTCCAGATACAGATGTGCCTCATCAGCCAGAGACTGGAGTCTCTTAATAACAATGTCTTTTTAGCTGTGGCTGTGCCGTACTGCTTATGACCCTTTCATTGTCTAAAGGGTAACTACAAGGGTCCTTCAGTGCATTTGAACTGGACAAGAGCCATCCCCAAGGCTGATCATCAGATGCAAGATTTTCTTTCTTCTGTTTGCTTGAAATAGAATAGCAACTGACAGATGGGTGCTGGAAGTTATTTCCCTTGGATCGTGAATCCAGGACCAATCCTGTTTCCCTTCTGGTCTTTCCAGGGGTCCCTCTTATGAAAATCTAATAAAGAGATTTATTTGACAGCTGTAGAGGATGTACTTCTGTGATTTGGGGAGGAGACTTCTACACCCCCCTCCTACCCCCCCGCGCCCTGATTTCTTCTCCCCTTCTTTTGGGAACCTTCTCCTGCCCTAGTCTCAGGAAGGCTGCATAATCCCTTTCTCTGTCCCAGATTCAGAGTGGAAATGCTTTTCTCTGCTGTCCTCCTTGGACTCAACATGCCAGTGTAGGTTTTGATCACCAGATTCCTGTTTGCGTGCTGTAAGGTAGCTTGCTCACTGGAAGTGTGTGAAATTCAAAATAGATTTCAGATGTTCATAATAGGAATTGTATTGTTTGGTCTTTTTATACTTCTTGAGAGTATTCAAAAAAGGTATAGCTGTGATGGTTTTACTAATGCACTGCTTTTCAAAGGTTGTGATATTGTTCAAAGTATGTGTGTCTCGTACTAGAGTGGRATCTATGTTGATGAGTCCATGGTGAGAAAACAGCCTCAGGTACCACAAAACAACCATTCTTCTTTTCTGCAGTTTTCTCTCTGTGTGTGATCGCAACATTACAGTAAATCCTAATTGGTATTTTTGCATTATCTTGTAACTTTATTTAAAAGTTAGAACAAGAAGGAAAAAAACAGTATTACTTTATTTTTTTCTTTTTTTAAATCTAGATGAAGAAAATAGTTTACATGTTGTGGTGAATTGTGGGGAAGCACTACTGAAGAATAATACTTACTGGCCCCTGGTTAGTGACTTTATAAACATACTTTCACACCAAAGTGTGGCAAAGAAATTTTTGGAAGATCATGGTCTTTTGGTAACATGGATGAATTTTGTATCATTCTTTCAAGGTATGTGACTTTTATGATCAGTACTAACACAAGGATGTTAAGACAGCTTACTGTTCGCAGTAGCAAAATCCTTACACTGCTGTATGTAAATATTTAATTCATTAGTATTCTCATAAGTCTGTATTCCTGGAAGGGAACAGTATATTCTAGAAAACAGGTAGATTTGAAAATGATCTAAGAGATCTTTGTCTTGTGTGGACTAGTTAAAGAGCAATTGCATCACACTTGACTGAGATTCATGGTGCCAGAATTCTCAGGTTGAGCTTAAAGTACAAATCATAACTTGTGCTAGAAGTGTTTTACTGGTGAGGTTCTAAATTTAAATATCGGGTAAACTAATCTGATAAATCTGGATCCTTTTCTAAGTGTTGCTGTGAAGAAACTTTTTTATTATTTTAAAAAATGTTTTAAAATCGTGAACTTTTCAATACTGAAAAATGTTCTGCCTAGAAAGAGGACCAGATATTTTCCATCCAAATGTTCCCATTGACTAAATAAGGTTCACAGTAGAAGGGCTGCTGTCCATGTTAACGTCACCTGAACAGCAAGGACTACAGTTACCAGCCAATCTAGAGCTATTGTTCTTTTCTGGTCTATTTCTGTTCAAAGTGTGATGCTTGTTCTCATATTTTATCTATTATTCTGCTGCTAGATAAGATAGATTGTTACTCTTTGTGGTTTTTTGTCTTAATAGGCGTGTGAATGCATAACACTAAAAATACTGCATTCCACTAGCCCTAGTTAAATATTTGGTTGTATAATTCTGTTTAAATCTTTGAAGGTATGAATTTAAATAAACGAGAATTAAATGAGCACGTGGAGTTTGAATCGCAGACATACTATGCTGCCTTTGCTGCTGAGCTGGAAGCCTGTGCCCAGCCAATGTGGGGTCTTCTGTCACACTGCAAAGTTAGGGTAAGACTAACATTTCTCTGTCATTATTCTTGGTTTTATTCATGATTTATTCTAGATTTCTCAAATCTGAAAGGTCTGTCTGTTTTGTGTTTGAAAAGACTTGGGTTTTGCTGTCTCTGTCTACCAAATATGTAAAACTGTGATCAACTCAGATTCTGTGTGTAGTGAGTATAGGATTCGTGCTTGTACCTAATTTATTGTCTCAAGAACGGGGACTACAAGTTTGGGATGTGTACAGTCATTCCATATGACTGTACATATGGAATAACTTCTAATCTGATGAAGAACTTGATAAATGTCTCTGAGTCATTCTGTCTTTGTTCAGTGGGAAAGGAGATACATAAGTAGTCCCTAATGTGATTATAATGTTGATTGTGTCTGCAGGAAGACACTTCATTATGATGGGGGATGGAGTAATTTATGGTTTTGTGTTGTTTTACTAACAGCCTGAGGTGAAACCCTCTTAGGTTCTGACATCTCATGGTCTCCTAACTAGAGAAAAGAGTTGTTACTATTTGCTAGACTGTAAATTATATTAAGTTATAGTAAAAAAGGAATCCATCAGCTTATAGGAATACTTAACATGTGAAAAAACTTTATTAGTTATTTTTTATTAAATGAATACTTATCTTTGAAATTAGCTTATTAAGATACGTAATAGCGTCCATGAGACAGTAATACCTGAATTGAACTGTGCACTGAAAAAATGTGCGCAAGCATACCATGCAATTTTAAAACAGTTTAAATCAGGCAGTTGCAAAAGCCTTTCTGATGTAAGTTATACTGATACATTATGAATATATCAATTTATGAGTCTAAATTATCTTTTGAAAACTGAATTACAACTTCTGGCTTTTTGAAGTATTCCTTTCTTTTTAGCTTGGGGATGGGAGGATCTGCCTTTTGTTTAAGGCCTGTATGATTCCTTGCTCTGCCTGTCGGCATGTCAGTCATGTTTTCACCCCCATGTTTGAGCCCTTTGGTTGTTCTCAATAAATCTGAAAGAGTTTTAGAAATCTCATAGCTTAATTGTTGTACTTGTTTAGTGAAACCTGATGGGTGGGAAGAGATTCCAGCTCATGTCCTGCAGGAGAGGGAAAGCCAGCGGAGCCTGGCCACCACAGAGGGTGGAGCAGCAGGATGGGAGTGTGTCTGTTGTATTTCCTGATGAGAAAAGGTGTCTGACTGAGCCAGTCGGCTCTTGCACAGCTGCTGGCTGGCCAAAGCACTGCTGGCTTTTGCATGAGAAGTGTTTCATAGATATCCTAAGAGTCTGAGGCAGGTCTGGAGTCTGTGTTTAGGAGGAAGGGAAGATTAAAGGAAAAGTCCGTAAGAAATGAGTCTTTGTAAGTTCCGCTGATCACAGAGCAATTTGGTTTAGCTCCCTTCCCGCATTCCCTTCTTGCACATCACTGCTTTCCTCCTGGAGGGCAATGTACAGCTCTAGTCTTGAAATACATGATTTAATCTGAAATATATTATAGTTTTAGGGCATTGTTATAGAGTTATATCATACAATCATAACAAGGTTTGCTTATTGTTAAAATCTATGCAGTATTGTGTTATCATTGCATTTCAGGTGCATTGTGTTAGCAAACTGTAAGGACCTTTCAGTAGATAAAACTTACAGGACATTAGTCATTCCTTTTGATTGCATGGAAAGACTTTTTTTTAATGCTTACATCTCTAAATTTTTGGTAAAAATAAATGGATAAATTGAACAACAGTAGGCACTAGGACCAGCTGACCATTCTGAAGGTGCTTTAATTCTCACTATTGAAATGATAATCTTTTAGAGTAACAATGAAACCATGTTAATACTTACTAGTTTCCATATGATGAGGGCATAAATTATGTACTGTAAAAATATTCTTGAAATAATCATATTTATTTGCATTAGGAAAACAGTTACACTTACTTAAAACTGTTTTGGCTTATGTAGTACACTGGTTTCTCTTACTGCAGGAAACACAGGAATACACACGAAATGTTGTCAGATACTGCCTTGAAGCGCTTCAGGACTGGTTTGATGCTATCAACTTTGTAGATGAGGTAAATATTCTTAGTGAATTTAAGTAAAGTACTGTGAAAATTTGATTAAACTTCAAAGGTGATACACTTCCTCCCTCCCCGCCCCCCGTTAAATTAAATCATCATTCTAGGTACTGATTGAAAAAGGATTGCCTTGCTGAAATTAGAGTTTGTAGTTAATAGTTGCAATGTTATGTCCTAGGATCCTTTATTTGTAGAGTCTTGATGATTTAGATTTGCTGGTGCAAGCTTAAGCTGTGTGAGTCTTAAAAGCAGTGCCATTGATGTACTGCTGTTCTGCTGAATGAAGAGCTGAAGCAGTGGCAAAACTGAAGTCCTCTACTGGTATGGTAGCAGGGAGCAGCTTTGCCATCTTAGCAAGCAATACTCTCAATCAATTCAGAGTGTCATTAGCTACTGGGGGCTTAGTAAGAGATTAACTACAGCAGTCTGAATAAGGGAAACTTCTGAATTATCAGAAAGTGCAGAGGAATGAAGTAATACTAGGTTAGTTGAAAGTAAGTCCATCAAATGAAGACATGCAAGATACTGTTCTTGGTGGTTGTGACAAAGACATTTGTAGGTTTGGTTTTTTTAATATATGATATTTTAATATCTTTATTTTACTTTCAGCCAGCTCCTAACCAAGTTACTTTTCATTTGCCACTGCACCGTTACTTTGCTATGTTTTTAAGTAAGGTAAGCACATGTTTTAGTCACACAGAAGATGGAAATTCCCTGTTGAGTGTGATTGTTCAGTATGGTGTGCGCTTGCTTTTGTTTCTAGGCTGTCAAATGCCAAGAACTAGATCTGGATACTATCTTGCCAGATCAGGAGATGCTGATGAAACTAATGATTCACCCACTTCAGATTCAGGTACGGGCAGACTTCTGACTTTGATGCAGATGTAGAGATATACAACAAAAAAAAGTTGCTGTCTGATTCTTTTAACCCCAGTCATTTAAATATATTTAGAACTATTTAACAAGGGGGAGTATGTCTTAATTGTGGAATATCAAAATAAGCAATATGTGACAATAATAACTAGAATATACTGAGTAGTTAGGATAAACTTTTTTTTTCTTCCTATTTCCAAAATTAAATATGTGGCATTAGTTATCGTACTCTGAGAAGTATGATAATAATACTCACTACAGCACTTTCAAAAGGGTAGGAGGAACCAGCCCTTTGAAAACATGGAATTGCATGTTCATAGAATAGCTACCAGTAAGCGCAAGTTGAGAAGAAACCTAAATCTGAAAAATTTCATTTAAATTGAGAATGAGTTCAAGAATGGATGTACCCTGCAACTTTTTTTTTTATTTACAAATTTGTATTTATTTGTAAGTAAGTGGTAGTCAGCAGTACTTGTAATCACTGCTTTTATATCTAACTTTGTTTTAACCATGATGCCTTCATCTTTGCAGTACTTTTCAAGATTTTAATAAATAAGTACATAAATAAATCACTTCACTGGCTTTGATTACTTTTGTTGTCTGAAATATGCTCTCATATGAAAGTATGGTATCTGTTTCATAAATTTGCAGTTCCTTTTCCTCCTTCACTCCCCAGGAGAAGTAAATTAGTATAAAAAAGTATACTTTTATATAGAGGTGTAGTGTGTATGTATGTATATGTGTGATAATATATTGATGATCTGCTAACGTTGATCTGAATAGCTGAATATCCCTGAAATGTTTGTAAATTTTTACTTTGTTTTATTTTACCTGAACAGGCAAGTCTTTCTGAAATTCACAGCAACATGTGGGTTAGAAATGGTCTACAAATTAAAGGACAGGCCATGACTTATGTGCAGTCTCATTTCTGCAATTCAATGATTGATCCTGACATTTATCTGCTGCAAGTAAGTTACGTTTTCTGAGAAGCCAAGCCAATGCTTGTTTACAAACAAACTACTGAATAAAATGAATTTATTCTCTTTCCACAGGTCTGTGCCTCTAGGCTGGACCCAGATTATTTTATTTCATCTGTTTTTGAAAGGTAGGGTTAAAAGATGAATGCTCTTGTTCAGTGTTGTGGTAGCTGTTGACTAATCTATGCCATGTGAGAGAAATGGTGCATATCTGATATACCTCTTCAGTGGTACAAATCTGCCTAGCCAAAACGAACACTTAGCTAAGGGCTCTACCGAAAGAGGTATGTCAAGGCATATCCTTGATTTTATACAGGATTGGCTTTTGATTTACAGTGCAGTAGTGACCCTTCAGACATTTGTTTTCTGAGCATCTTCAGGTTTTTTTAAGTTTTGCACATGTTAATATGCAAGCTTGCAGGATATGCTAGCCTGAAGAAGTAGATAAATAGAGATAAATAGAGCTGTGATAGTAAGAGACACAGAAAGGATGTCTGCTTTTCTGGATAGAATAAAATCAGGGTTTGAAAACAGATTAATTGGCATTAGCTTTTATATGTTCATAAATGTAGGGTGTTTTCATGTGGAGTAAATATCACTATACCACATTCTATAGGTAGTTAAATAAAACTCCAAATTTTAAAATAAGAGGCTTTTCATGTATGTTTGCATATTACTGCATTATATGCATTTTATTTTGTATTCATCTTGGGTTGTTGTGAATGGTATCGTGAGTTTATCAGTACATTTCACATTGACGTTTTAATGTTGGAGAATTATGTTTCTGACTTCACTCTTTGCTATGTAGATTTAAGGTGGTAGATCTGTTAACGATGGCATCACAGCATCAAAATACAGTTCTTGATTCAGAGCATGAAAGGTCCATGTTGGAAGGAGCCTTAACGTTTTTGGTCCTTCTGTTAAGTCTTCGTTTACATTTAGGTAAGAATCACTGCTTTAGGAATGCTTGTATGTAAATAACGTGCCTGTTTATTTGTATTCAACATTTAGTAGCTACCATAAAGCTGATTAGCCATGTAGTAACTTAAAGCATTCAACACTTGGTTTCATTTTTGCCAGTTACTGAATTTTAATCCCTTATGAATTAGAAATAGACAAAATACATAGAAATGGAGAAAAATGGCTTTAATGGAGGTGGCTGATTTGTGTATGTGATCACATGAAGATTCTGTATCTTTTTCAGAAAGACAGCAGTTTTAGTTTGTACCTGTCTTTTCTGACTGAGGTTGTGTGTCTCATAACATTAGCACACCCCCCCCGCCTTTTCTTTTGCTGTATTTTTATAGCACTGTATCATTACTTAATGTTTGTATCAAGTTTAACTTGTGTTTAATGACAAATGTATGCTGAATATGTGTTTTAAAATCATGATATTTTAATGGCTTTTTAAATTTTATTGTTCTAGGAATGACAGATGATGAGATCCTCAGAGCAGAGATGGTAGCCCAACTCTGTATGAATGACAGGACACACAGTTCATTATTGGATCTCATATCCTTGGAATATATTAACTAATGTGCATGAATGAGAATGACAGGTGCCTGGATAGTAGTGGGATTTTGGAGCTTGAAGAACATGTTTTCAGCTTACATAATGATAACAAATTGTGTAAAGGTGTGTTTGCATGTGCTTATCATCAGCAAAGGCATTTGCTCCAGCTTTGTTTTTTCTTACAAAATATGCAATACTTTGTAATAGTTTTAAATTACTTTTGATACAAAATGCTTAACTGCTCTTTTTATTTTTTTTTTTAACACTACAAAAGTCTTTTAGGTGTGAGGTGAAAAGTCTGTTTTCCAATGGCATTGTAGAAAGTTTAGCCAAGCGCCACCTTTATCTGGATTTCAGCCTTTGTTTATTGCTAATTTTATGCCAGTATAAAAAGAAGCCACTCTACGCTATATTGGCTTTTGCTATCAATAGCTGAAAATGCAAATAATAGCAATTCTGAATGCTGCTTTGAAATTAGAGTGAAATGCATGTGTTATGGGGGGAAGTGTCTTACTTGAAGAATAGCAAACTCTGTATCTATAGAAAGACTTCCTGTATCTAGGAAGTCTTTCTGCGCAGTGATATGGTTCATGGCCCCAAACAGCTGAATACAAATACGCAGGTTTTAGTGCTATCAGTGTATTAAACTGTGTAGGCAAATTAAATAGCTTGTGGTGCTTGCCCAAAAGAGCTTGCAATCCAAGGATAGGCATTGAGCAAAAATATTAGGAATTCATAAAGATAGGAAAGGAGGAGATTGAGAGTTACAATATGTAACAAGAATTATTAATTATTACGATATGACCTAGTAACTCAATCACTTAAGTATGTAAAATAAGCTAATCACTTAAAGTGATTCACTTAAGTGAATCACTTAACTATGTAAAATAAGTGAATCATTTATACAAGCAATCATTTATCATTAAGCAGAAGTTTCCTTGTTTGTAATTGTTACTTGTGATTTGCGGTAATGTCAGCAGGTCAATTAAGTATCGCTGCCAAAAATGAGAAATAGTCAATCCAAGATGGAGAATTACTTTTTGTGCTTATGGATCCCAAGCTATTTACTTGCTTTTTCCGCACTTAGCTGTAAATGCAAAGTATTCTTGCTTTGAAGAGAGCCAAAGTGTTAGTAAATAAAGGTGAGTACAAAAACTTTATATACACTACAGATAGTAGTTTTTATTTCTCGTTTAATACTTACCTCTCAAGCCAAGCACGTAGCAATTGGCTTGCTTTAAAAAGTTTAATGTCCTAGCTAGGAGGCTTTAATTCACTTTAGTAATAGTTATTGTTCCATAGCAGCTGGAGGCTTTAATTAACTTCAGTAATAGTTATTGTTCCATAGCAGCTGGAGCATACAGACCTCTTGTGGTAAACACAGAGCACTGCTGAAGTGTAGCCTCTGAAATGAGTGACTGAAAATGTCAGGAGGGAAGTAAAATGCTGTGTCCTGCAACTAAGCTAACTTTGCTTTCCTTAACACAAACATTACATTCCAGAAAATCCCAATCCTAAAAGTGGTATTATTCCAGGAAGCTTAAGCTTTGAATCAGTCTTGTCAGCAGTTGCTGATTTTAAAGCTCCTGTTTTTGAACCTGGAGGTTCCATGCAACAAGGAATGTATACACCTAAAGGTACTGTAATCGGCGTCCTCTTATACTCAGCGGTAAGATGCTTAACCAGAGGGGGTTTTTTTCTTTTAAAAAAGCCAACAAAAAACAACCCACCAAACAACAATAAAAACCCCACCCCCCACCCCTCCCCCCCCAAAAAAAACAACACAAAAAACCCAAACCCAAAACCACCACCACAAAAAACCTACAAAACTTGTTTGACTTTTTCATTATTGTTTCTTGCTTATATTTAAGAGCATTGCTAAAGACTGTTAATAGTTTTTAATAGATTCATTTTGATCTAGAGTGAAAATGAGCTTCTCATATTAATCAGGTGTCCTTAGAAAGCAGGGGAAGAATGGAGAACTAAAAAATGATGTTATTTGTATTTCACTGGTCTCCATACTTAATCATTCATGTGATTTTAAAAAAATCTGATGTATGTTCAGTAAAGTTTAGAACTGTTTGCACTAATGAGGTATCAGTTTCAAAGATTTTTTTCTTTGAACTTCTCCACATTTTGATTATTAAAGATATCATGATGCATAATTCTTTCTTTTATATTGCTTAACTATCTTAGTAGCCTGTAACATTTTTCCCAGTCAATGGTGAGGGTCTAGAACAAAGTTCAGACTAGACTGGTTATAGAATATTGTTCTATAAGTCTACAATGCATACAGTGCAAAAATTACAAGTTTCTTCCCCTGACCAGCTTGTCATCTAAATTGGACTCAACATAGTGTTGGTATGTCAAAGGAGAGGAAGAATTTAAGAACTCAGTGTTCCATTACTGTTTCCTGTCACTGAGCAGATAAGCCTGTAGGAATCTGAAATGCTCCATGTGCTCTGGTTGTGCTTCAGCTCATGGCAAAGCTGAAGAGGGATTAACTCCTCCTTCCCCCAGGTACCTCACTTGAGAACTGGTAGGGTTGGGGTCTGACAATTTTGAAACCATTTGGTTTGTAGGCTGTGTTCTTTTGTGGATTTTTTTGGTTGTTGTTAAAGTAGGAACTAATACTATAGTAACTTGTTTGCCAGTTTTTGTACTGGGAGATTGATGAGTCAGTGAAGCTCTTAGTTTTACACAAATTAACAACCAGTGAAGTAATTTTGTGAAACCAAAGTTTTGGGAATTGATTCATTCTGGTTCCTTGATGTGTAATGAAGCAGCTTAACACCTATGTATTTAAAATAACTTCAATGTTCTGTAAACTGCATTTCCTTTCCTTATGTCATGTCTGGTTTCTGGAGCTTGTGACATGATGGTCTTTTTCATAACAGTGTGAAGGAAAAAAAAAGAAGATGGATTATGGTATTTTTAATTATAACACTTTGTATTTAGGGAATCTGACACTATATTAGAGTGTTTTGGGTTTTTTTGGTGTTTGGCCTTTTTTTAACATAGTTTCCCTCTGGAATAGATTGTTTAACTTAAAAAAACTTTAAGTATCTCATCTATAGCAGTGAATACTGAAGTAATTTGTAACACTATGCAGAATCCCTTTTTCTTAAAGTTACAAAAAACTGAAAGAGCTTCTGCAGGAATTAAAGCCAGCATGGTTTTCTTGTGTACTATAGCCTTTTAAGTGTTTATAAGACTATATAGGTTCTCAAAAAGAATGGTGATATTCCAGTTGCTTTTAAGAATTGTAGTTTGTGGCCTGTCACAGTTTAAGCAAGTCATGTTGAGATCCATTCCCCCTAATCCCTTGTTTCCCTAAATTTAGGGGAAAAAAAAAATCTACTTAATAAACGCAGAAGCCCCAGAACTTCCTTCCACTAACCAGCGGTTAAAAAAAAAAAAAAAAAAAAAAAAAAAACAACTTCCAAAAAAAGGACATAGTTCTTCCTGTTCTCTGTGGATTTGTGTGCTGAAGATGAGCTCTGTGTGCATTTCAAATATTCCCCATATGGCTCCCTCACTTAGTCCTTTTTCCTCATTGTGCATTAGCAGCCCAAACAAGCTTGTCTGTGTTTCAGACTGCAATAGTAAACTCTGTCCAGAAAAAATGGATTTTTTGCAAGCTAAGTTTGATCACCTTTCATGCAGAGTAGAAACTGTACTAAGTGTTCTGTCTCAGCAGTGTATGAGGGTATCTGTAGAACAGTTAACGTTAGCAGGGGTTAGTAGGAGTATAGACCACTTGTCTTCCTGCCTGGGGGAAATTGATCTCAAAAGCATGATAAAGCTGCCTACTTTTGCCTGTGAAGACTTTAAAGAATGTTGTAAGCGCTTGCATTGTGTTATGCCTGCTGGTGGAGCTAAAATTCTGTATTGGTTGGTTTTCCTCTTCCTTTCATGAGATCATTGAATCTTGCCTTCATATTGCTGTGTTACAGGAGCTAAACACTTCCAAACAATTAATAGAATGAACAGCTTCATTTGGCTTTAGGTTGGAAACTTAGTTTTGTTTTTTAATAACTTGTAAATAGAAAAAAAAGTAGCAGTTAAATGGGATATCTTTATTTATAGTCTGTTTAGACTTTTCTGTTTGTGATTGCTCTGAAAAGCCTCTCTGGATGTTACTGTAGAGCTACTAAATTAAATAGAGATAACTAAGATTTTAATGCCAAAATAATGCATAGATATTAGTTATAAAACAAAGGCATGTCTGTAAAGAATCGATCACAAATGTTATTTCGTAAGAAACTTGGCCATTTTCGAGACTGAACAAAAAAATTTTGTTGTTGTAGTCATGTGGCTCACTGCACTTAATAGTTAAATATCATCTACCTGCTAACTGCTCTGCAGTCTTTACTACCTATTTTCAAGAGGGTTTGTGCTTATCAAGTACCAAGTGAAAAATAATTAAAACCTTGTCTTATGTGTACTTGGAAATTAAAAAGAGCAAAACAAGATGCGTACGGAAAAGGTGTTTTTGTCATATACTCACAATTGGATAAATACATTTACTTAGATTTTAAAATTAATTTGGAATTTTTTTTTTTAAAAACTTTCCTCAGCATGTGTTTCAACTGTTATTTTATCAGAAATATGTGATTTTCCTTTTTATCTTTTATCCCACATTGTAAATTATTACATAACAGAAAAGAAAGCTATAAGACACTAAAATAAAGCTTGTTAACAGAAAAGCCTTAATAGGTTGCTAATTTTTTGTTTTGGAAAAATATTTGTGGTGAAATTTTGCTATCTTGGTAAGTAGTAGTAATTATTAGTATAGTAAGTATTATTAGTAAGAATTAGTAAAAATTACTGTACTTTGTTGCAAAAAAAAATTATAGAAAATTATGTAATTAAAGCTAGTTAACAAGAGAATCTAGAATAAGTTGTAAGGTCTGTAAAGAGAATTTTAACATGTGACTTCTTTAAACAACAGCTGAAGTTTGGGATAAGGAGTTTGACCCTGTCATGGTAATACTTCGAACGGTTTACCGTAGAGATGTGCAGTCTGCAATGGACAGATACACAGCATTGTAAGTTGGATCATTTTTAGAAATGTAACATCAAATTCTTGCTCATTGCACAAAAAATGTTTTGTTTTCACTGTCTGGTAATGCTAATCATGTTATTGATGTTTTCAGGCCCCAGATTTGCCCTTGAGTAAATAGTTTATAAATTTACAGGCAGTGTCAGGGTTTAGGTTAGCTTAGTCTGTTTGTTACTCTTCATAAATGTTTAAAAATACATCTGAAGTGCCACAGACAAAGTAGTGAATGTCATCCCAGATAAAGTACTTAACCAAAAGTTAATGTTTAAAAATCAGTTACAAATTACTTTGAAAGAAAGCAGCCTTATCTTTTTTCATTTATTTTACATTTAGGTACATGAAGCACAGTATTACAGTGTTCTGTGTTTTGAAATTATATTGAAGGCAATGGGGTTTTTTTCTATGTATTCACCCATGACAGAAACCATGGGTGAATTTAAGTCTGATTTAAAAACAGCAAAAAACACTTGTGGCACCCTTTTAAGTTCCAAGAAGCAAGATGATTTGGTCTTAATTCTGTCCCTTAACATGCCATCCCTTACAGCTTCTTACCCTTACAGATCTTAGCTCTTATTTCAGCTAATGTAATTTAGTTCTCTTCTATTTCACACCTTGGGAGTAAAAATCAAGTTTAAAAAACCCTTTAGTGAAATAATCCTCTGCCCCTGTGCTCATACCTTTAAGTCAAAGGGTCATCATAAATATATACTGTAAGTGATTTTGAGCAAGGTAGTATTCTGTTAAATAATTGCATTGCCTACTGCACTGGATTCCAGCTTGTTATTGGAAATATAGGTCCACGTTGAACTTAACACTTAATTTTTAAGTTCATAGATATGATAGTGCTGGTACTGTCAACTATAGCTAATTACGTCTAGCGTTTCCTAGTGTTGCCTGTAATCCATCCCTACAGGTGTGAGATTTCTATGTTGGATGTCTGACTAACGTGGATTTGGGTGAAGTGAAAAGTTTTCCATCTCTTCTATATGCCTCTTAAAATGAAAATGGAATTCTTAAATTCATAGCAGTAATTAAAAATTCATTTAACTTTACAAATAAAGGTCATTTAAATCAGTGGTAATCCACAGAAAAATAAGACTGGATTCAGTTTGTGTATACATTCCAATTTTTGGAATGCTGCTTAAATAAATTAAATGGCTTACAAATGCTCAGCAATTCTAAAGTTGGTCTAAACAAAAAGAATGCAGGATAGTTATCTATAACAGTGGCAGTTGTCTACATTATTGCAGTGTTTAACATAAGTCTCATTTCTTTCAACAGTTTAAAGCAAAGTGGTAAATTCCCTGGGAACCCATGGCCTCCTTACAAGAAAAGAACACCACTACATCGAAGTTACAAAGGTCTCATAAAGCTTTTACACTGTAAAACCCTGCACATTGTGCTGTTCACACTTCTTTACAAGGTACAGTCATAATTCTCATTAAGTCCAGTATTTTACTTCCACTTTTTCAGAACAGGAGTTCTTAGAATTATGATTTTTTTGAATAGATTATTTACAGTAGTCAGGTTCAAATTTATATAACGTTTTTATTTTTATTTTATTTTATAAGTCTAGTATGATGATGTTTTTCTAACGTTTTTGTTATTTCATGAATGATTATTTCATATATACATATACTAAGTCAGGTACCCAAATGGACGAGCTGTCCTACTCTACTTTGAGGAACACTATCTTAACTATCAGAGTTGCCATTTGAATTGTTGTTCCGTGGTGGTTTCGGGGAGCATGGTGGCGTGAGTGATGGTCCTTTGGCTCCCACTGCAGAGTTTTAAGGCATCAGCAGCCTTTTCAAATATATGTAACCTTGATGGCTTTAGATCGTAAATGGCAAATACATCTCATAGCTGCAGTTGGTTCTGACATCACTTCCCAGATATGTTCTGGCTTTTGATAATGTTATAGCACTTTTTTTTCAGGACTAATTGATGCCTTTAAATTGTGTTTGGTTTTGTCTTTGATAGTTGGCTGCCCTCTTTAAGAGAAGTGCATCCTTTTTGAAGAGTACGTTAATCAGAAAATGGGACTTTGAATCTGTCTTTGTACTTGGAAAGTGCTTTCAAAGCAGTGTGCTGCAGAGGCAGATGAGGGACTATAAAAAGTGGTTTGATTGAGGCACAGTAGTGCTTTTCCTTGGCAAACTTTCCTTTTGTGCTCTTTTAAGTGCTCCCAGCTCCCCTAAAGCTCTTGTTTTGTTTCACTGTTAAACTTCCGTTGAATAGAAAATAGCTGTTGTTAAGTATAGCAATAACAGTGTGGTATTCACAAAAAGCTATGCTTATTCCCACAGAGGTGTTTCAGCTGATTTCTTTCTCTAATGAAGCATCATGTAAGTTGTCAGTATATCATTAAGATGAATGAAGACTTAAGATTTTACCTGAATTCGTTCAATAGGTTTCACCTTTATGACAGAAAAGGACTTTTTCTCAAAAGCTTCATATTGCTTACAAATTAATGACTTAAGTAAACTATACGTTTTGCTATGTAATTAGTGCAATTTCAAAAATCTACTTTAAAAATACAAAATATAAAAATTTGACTGTTTTACTACTAATTTTTCCTTACCCATAACAGAATGAGACACGTTATGGTGAAGACTGAATTTCATGTGCAGAGACTATACCTTTTGGAAGCTTAGTAGTACAACATCTAATGGTTGGTCAAGGTTTTCCATTGTCAGACATCTAGTTCCTTATCTTGCTGAAATTTAACCAATGGCTGACATTTTTCATGCTGAATGCCTGTTCTGGCGTGAGTTTCCAAGAATGAAGCAAGGACAAAATACATGCCCTTTTCCCATGTTTTAAACATTCTTTTATGAAGATTCTGGATCTGACTTTAGCCAAACTGTAGGCATTGCAGAGTTACGTTGTGTGCATGTTCAGTGGCTGTTTATTTTGTTCTGTTAACTGCTGAAGTCCCAAGAAAGTCAGCCCCAGACCGGGCATGCCCCACAGCTAACTAGAACTTTGCCTGGAGTTGGCAGTACCTTGTTTCCCAGGGATTTCCATAATTTTGGCCAGAGAAGCTGCTGTGTGCAGTGTGTTTAACTCTGCTTAGCCCCGTCCCGCTGCAGGGGCTGGGCTGCCTGATTACTGCAGGGTGAAGAACGAGGCTGAGATGTGGTAGTATGTAGCAGAGACTGGGGAAGGAGCATACCTGGAGAAAGCACTAGACAGGAGACTTACAGGAAGGCTGCTGAAGAAAAGAAGAGCTTGGGATTATGTAGAAGATGAAATAAAATTTTGACATGGAACAAAAATGGAGAATGTAGGGAAAGGAGTGCATCATCTTTTACTGTCTTGCTCGGGGGGGGGGGGGGGGGGGGGTTCGCCATTTTTTCTCTTATTCCATTAAGAAGCTTCAAGGACTTAAATCTTGAGAATCTTAAAATTTCTGGGTTGCTGTTTTAGCTGGGATGCCGAATACGTTTCTACCAGATTTATGGATGGCAGAAATTACGTAGTGATTGATTCCATGGATTGCCTTAAATGATGTTTTGTCTATTTGTGAAATTTTGCCAATTTATGACAGCCTTTATACCTCTTGACTTTTGGGACTGGCTACAGAAGAACAGTAAACTACATTTGATGATTTGACTTTACAGAAGTGTTAGTCAATGTGACTTTTGATTCTGACTGGTACAACTGCACATGGTTTTCATATTAATGTAATACTGAGTGCCTTTTTTAATTAAATAATCTCTGTAATCTCAGATTTGATTGGGTTTGATTAAATCAGCTGCTCAAACATAATTTAGAAAAGCTATTGTAAAACAATATTTGTTTTAAGAACTTTATCTCTCTGATGTTTCTAATGGGTGTATCTACTTAGGAAATTTGGCCCCTTCAAAACCAAGTTGTATTTAAAACTTTACTAGGCTACACTCTAAAAATACTAATTTATTCAGCAGCCAGTCTACAATGAAATTTTAAACATCTTTTTTCATCCACTTTTTTGGTAACTTGCAGGTTCTTGCCATTTTCTTCCCTTTAAATCAGAATATTCTCAAGAGGAAAGCTGTCCTGGTTTTTAATTTCAGCAGCACTGGTTCTTCCTCTGAATGCATTGAAAGCTGTGTTAGAAGAAAGATATGGGCATTTATTAATTTAAAGATAAGGTTATTTATTATTTGTAATTAAAAAAGATTATGTGAAGATGGTTGTGAATTAAATTCATGTTAACCCTTCTGGCATTCCCAGTTATCCAGGCATTGCTTATAGGACTAGGACCTCATGAGGCCTTTTGGTGACTGATCACGTGAAAAAGGAAGGGAAGGCTAGGTGCAGCTCTTTGCTTGTAGCTCACAGGAGTGGTATCTGTGCAGCTTTACCTGGCACTTTGGTGTTAAAGTAAATCACAGGTTGAACTGGTAACAATTTTAAGGTACAAGTTCGTTTGACTGGAAAGAGATGTAAAATTAAATTTTGCTTTTGTGGTGATGCTCAAAGGCCAGTTTTTTCTAAACCTCAAAAAAAAAAAACCTGAGGAGTCCAAAGTGTATTATCCAGAACACTCTTTCTGTATGTTTAGATATACTGAAGTCTTAACAGACGGAGTGGAATAATGATTCCCTGTCTTGTAAATACAATGCTACTGTTAATCCATCACATCCAAAATTACATGTCTTATTTTGTGGTAGTGTTCCATTATTGTTATTGGAGAGCTATATTAATGTTGTTACTCTCACTGTTCTTGGCGTACTTGGAACTTTTTTTTATCCTATAGCATAATCACTAATCAGGTATTTTGTTGGAGCATTCAGTCATAAACAAGAGTGAAGTTTAAAATACCTTGCTGATGTTTCAGAGTAGATATTCCAGGAACTTGAATAGGCAATTCACTGCTCTTGAAAATAATTTTTTCCTAACTGTATTTTTATGCGTATGATAGGACTTTGAAAGTGTTACTGTGCAACAAAAAGAAACCTATTTTAAATGCTGAAATTGGTGCTCAGTGTCTACCAAAAATATACTGGGTAGCAAGTGTTGTTATGGTGTTCTGCCTGTCTGGTCCTTTCTTTTTAATGGATACTCATGTCTCATGATACAGCTCTTGCGAGCATGGTGATTAATTAAGAAAAGAGGGGGGAAGAAAAAAAAAAAACAGGCAAAAATCATATATGTGGCTCAAGACCTTCTACCTTCTCTAGTGTGGCTAACCTGGAAGATCATGCTTGGAGATAAAATTTGTAGGTAGTATCTTGAGCTTCTTCATACAAGACTCCTGGCTACTTTCTTTACCTTCCAGTTTAGGCTAGAGATGTCCATCAGGTTGTTGGCAGTTTGGGTTTTTTTTTTGTAATAGGGATTGTAAGAGTATCAAAGATAAAACCTTCTAAGATGTGAATGTCTGTTTTTCTGCCTAGATATTAATGGATCATCAGAATTTATCAGAACATGTGCTTTGCATGGTTTTGTATTTGATTGAGCTGGGGTTGGAAAATTCTCCAGAACAAGAGTCAGATGAAGAGGTAAGAATAAATACCATCTTTTTCATTAAAATATAAAAGTATTGTCTAATGATTCAATAGTCTTTAAAAATAGATGTTTATTAAAATTCTAATTTTACCATAGGAATTAGAATAAAACATCTTTCTTTACTTAAGCAGGGATCAACTAAGCAAACAAAAATAAGGAAGTTGCATACTGTTGTGAAGAGGAGTATGGTGTCTTGTTATGTTTTTCAACAGTTTCTGTATATATAACCTGACAACACAGATTGGTTAGATCTTTACTAATCTGTACATCAGTACTTGGAATTGGGTGCGAACAAAATTTAAAATGATTGAATCTAAAACTTGCTTAAATTTCTAGGTTTTCAACTGAAACCTTTATCACTGAGCATTTTAGTGCTAAAGCTCTGTATCTTCTAAAATATGTGAATTAGCCAAAATTTTAACTGTGCTTTTGATGAGAATTTTAATACAAAGATCCGTTATTTTTGTTATTCCAGTTATGGTATATGATTTTCATAATTTTTCCTATTGTTTAACATTGCTTATATGACTAAGGATCTGCCACTTTTTTTTCAGAGATTGACTTCTGTATAGTTCGGATTTTTTGTATTAATCTTAGATTGTACAGCTTTGGATTACGCCGAGTAGTTCCTTTTACTTCTGCTAGATAGCACTGATGGCATGTATTTGATTATATTCAAATCAAATGTGTAGATTTATGTATTTATCAGATGTGTAGTCCCCACAGTAGGCATCAGTCATAATCGTAATTTTTAAGAGGTGTATCAGCTTTAGTGAGGTACCTACTGTTCAACAAATTGTTCCTATCTCATGGAGAGATGATGGCCTCTGTAATACAGTTATAAAAGCAACATGGATTATTGTAACACCTAAGAGAAAGTATACTAATTTTTTTTATTATTATTTTAGGAATCTGCAGGTGGACAAGAGCGTTGCCATGATAGTTGGTTTCCAGGTAGTAACTTGGTTTCTAACATGCGTCACTTCATTAACTATGTCCGAGTAAGAGTGCCAGAAACTGCTCCAGAGGTGAAGAGGGAACCACCTGCAAGTACAAGTTCTGATGGTTTAGCTTCATCACAAGTAAGTATATACAAAAACTGGTCCTTTTCCTAGATTAGTTTAAGTTATTGCCTGTTTTGGCTTTTTTTGTTAGGATTATTTTGTTACTGTTTTTGTGAATTTCTTAGGATTTTTTTTTTCTCCAGTAATCTTTCCTAAGTGTACTGATAACAGAAATAGAATTTATTTCAAATGATACCTCCTTCCAAATGATGTATGTAATGACTTTTTTTGTCCTCAATCTACCAGAGTTCAAGGCGGAAGAGCCTCCAGAGAGAGGTAGATCTGTGTGCAGTTTGTTCTCCTAAGCGATTAACTAGCAACATGGCTTTAATTGTGCTCACCTTAACATTCAGTGAAATCTTCTAATTTATCTGAGTTTCCTTTTAATTCACATTGCAAAGACTCATGCTTTTTTCATATTCTTGATTGTAATCTTAGGTAGTAGACTTTTAAGCAAAGAAATGCCCTTATATTTTTAATACATATTTTGAAATAAAAGATTTCTATCAAATATAAAATGTCACTGATAGCTTACTGCTTGAGCTTTGTGTTTAGGCCTGTTTTGTCTTGCCAAGATATTACTAACATTTAATAATGTAGAGTAGTCTTAGCTTTCTCGAATCTAGGTAAGTTTAACCTTCAATTGAAAGTGCATTTGAAATTATTAATGGCAAGTTTATTTGGGTTTTTTGTGAAAACAAAATGAACATGTGAATGATAGGATCCTGAAAGATTTATAGCCGGTAGATAATATAATCTCTATGTCAGGATTGCTTTTGTATCTTTTGTATACAGCACTTCAGATTATTGTATGCCAGATGTAGTGAAATACAATGGGTATTTCTTTTGCATGTTAATGTTAGAAAAATAGATCAAAATTTAAAGTAGGTGGGTGAGATGAAATATATTAAAACATAAAGAAGGTAGGTGAGATGATTGTCAGAATCCCATTTTTATATTTGATTTCTGAAGTATTTGGTATCTCTCGGTCTTCCCAGCCTTCTGAGGAGAGGGTAAGGTGTTAAAGCGTTCTGAATTTCATGTTCAAAATATCCAGGAAACATCTATCTGCTATGGATTCAGTATATGTGAGTTGCTTCCATGTATCCTTAATTTGGGACTGAAAGCAAGGGTAGCATAGAATAGAAACATCTGAACGGGCTCTGTCATTAATGTAACTGCACTCATATGCTCATGTGCCCTGAATAGGAAGCTCTGCTTGCAAATATGGGTATGTGGCTTCTGGATCTCAGCTAATAAATCCACACAAAATGGACAATGCCCATGGGGATGTGTGGGCTTACCTGTCTTCACCTGTGTGGGATTATGAGTTACATTGTGCAGCAGTGCTCAGTGGACTTTAATAAAGACATTTAAATGACATAAAGATACTGAAATTATGAACATTCCAGAAAAAGTAAGGAAATATTACTTGGAGAACAGAATTCTAAGTTTGACTAAAGCAAAGCCAGTTGCTAGTTGTTTTGGTATGGATGATATTTTCATTTTGTACTTGGCTTTTTATGCAGCTGTGTATAACAGATTTGTGTAAAAACGTGACATGTAGGGTTAGTATTTTGCTATACCAAATTTCAATACGTTTGGAAGGAGAGAGGAAACTTAAAATGTTTCATGCTTTTCCTCCTAATTCAAAATATTTTCTGTAGTTTTATAAATGTATGTTGCTTATACTTGTATTTTTGAAAATTAAACGTTGTAATTTTTTTCCCAAGAACTCAGGGACAGCTCAAGTGTTCAGTTTGGTCGCAGAACGTAGAAAGAAATTTCAGGAGATCATCAATCGGAACACCAGTGAGGCAAATCAGGTGGTTCGGCCCAAAACATCAATGAAATGGTCAGCACCTGGTGCAACTCCACAGCTAACCACAGCCATTCTAGAAGTCAAGGAAAGCATACTGTCCTTGCTGATTAAATTGCATCACAAACTCTCAGGAAAACAAAACTCTTACTATCCTCCGTGGTTGGATGATGTGGATGTTTTAATCCATCCAGAAATTCCAAGATATTCTCATGGTGATGGAATGACGGCAGTAGAAAGAATTTTATTGAAAGCTGCTGTACAGAGCAGATTGAATAAACGTATAATTGAAGAGATATGCAGAAAGGTGACACCTCCTGTACCACCAAAAAAGATTAGTTCTGCAGAGAAGAAAACTTTGGATAAAGAAGAAAGGTAACATTAAGAACAAAGTAAAGGGGCAGTAGAGGGGCAGTGTGTGTTGTGCATCTATTGACTGATCTGTCTCTAGGTCTTTGCATGAATTAGTTATTAAAAGAATAAGTCTTAATTCTACAGTTCTCTTCTTTATCCATTTTGTATATACGTGATTTACATGGGTACTGAGGAAGAACCTGCACCTTGCTAATTTAGATCTTTAAATTAGAAAACTTTCATAATGGTTTTATGTGATATAGACGCTCACCCTTCATGTTGCTATGTATGCCACTCATACATACAAAGGTGCAGAATTAAGATTGTGTTAACTTTTGAGGCTTAACTGTGCAACCTCAAGATGAGGTAGATTTTATTTGTATTGTCTGTTCATTCACATGCACACATCACAGCATGATTATTTTTGTTTGTTTGTTTACTATGTGTGGGTTTGGTAATGCTGCCTTTTTTGCTTGTCCAACACATTGAATTTTAAAATTCTGGTTTTAATTTTTTAAAAATCATATTCATATTTTCTTATAACGTGGCATGAAAACCTGCATGCCAGGTGTCTGTCTTGGGCTGAATTTTCTTGGGGAAAAAGCTCAGACAGTTTTGAGAGAGAGGTTGTGGCATAATGAGTCCTGAGAGCACCCAGAGTACCAGCACTACTGAAACTGAATGCAGAGAGCCTGCTTCTCTTCTGCTTTCAGCAACTGCTGTGTTGGCATGCGAGTCCTATGGAAAGGAATCATCCAGTTCAAATGCCTAGAGGACAGCAACTAGAGCTGAGAAGTAGAGGTGAAAACTAGGACTGGCAGGGGCAAAGAGTTGAAGACTGGGACTGGAAGGAGAAACCTTCTGGTCGATGTAATAGTGAGCAAAGGGAAGATGCCAGGTCAAGTGAATAGTTGATGTGGGAAGACGCAAGCTGGCAAGTTGGGGATGTTAGGAAAGAACTGGGTTGTCAGGACAGAAATATTCAGAGAAGAGTAGCAAATGAAAGAACCAATTTTTCGTGAAAATCTCAATGGGGGAGAATGGGGTCTTGAGAGCTGATAGGAGAAGGAGAATGTGGAATAGGAATGCAAATGCCTGGAGGGCATTTGGGGGATGTAATAGAGCCAGCTGGAAAGATGAGTTGGCTGGAGCAGGGCAGTGGGAAGAGATTGGTAACTGGTTAGTGCAAAAGACTGAAACATGGCGTTTGAAGCAAGGGGACGGTGGATAGCATTAGAAGGTTGGGGCGTAGAGAGTGGGGTGGTCAGGTCAGAACTTACCATGTTCACTGAAGTAGCGACAGGGCACAGGCTGGAATGGACAAGAATACTCGAGTGCTTGTCCATGCAGTATTTTGATGTATTAATGTTTTATGTAACCAGACTATATGATTATGGTTCTAGAAATTTGGGTAGAAACATGCAGCTATCTGACTCAGTTGGTTTCTGGATTACCATTATTTATCCTGCTATTTTTATTTGTTTGAAAATAAATTTTTCACTAAATTGTCTCAGATATGTCCAAGACTTACACTGTACTTGAAAATTAAACATTTAAAAAAAAAATTTAAATCTATTTTTAAAAGTTACATACTTTACAAAGTAAAATTAATTTTTTCTTACAAGTGGTCAGTTAATAGTTTAATTTTCAACATCCCTTATAATAGTTCGGTAAATGAGAGAAACAGTCAAGGGTTAGCATATAAAATTGTCTTTCAGAAAATGCCAGACTGAAAGGCTGCTTTAGATGAAACACAGCTACATCTTGGACACCTACTCGTTATTGTGGTACTCAGTAGTGCTAGATTTATGTACAGGAGAAGCATGGGAACCAATAAATCAAGTAACTTTTCATATAGAAAAGCATAAGGTCATTCCTTTCCCCCTATAAAGGATGTGATATTTTCAAGGATCTATTGTGGGCACTTTAAGTTTTCAGTTAAGTTCTGGGGATACCATAATGATAAAAATAAATGTTTCCATTTCTTTGTTGTTCTGAGTGACTATTTTCTTCTCCTCAAATCCATAATGGCATTGGGAACCCATGAAGTTTATTGATGAACAGTGTGATAAAGGAAATGACTAATCTCATAGACTGACAGTGCTCATATAGTCAGGCTGCAATTTTTATGTTCTTTTTTGATTGTTTTGTTTTGTTTTTCTTTTTCCCCCAAGTCCGGTTTTGTATTAGTGAAGATCAAGCGGACTGTGAGCGTTCAGTGATCACCCTTTTTGGTTACTTCAACATACAACGACAAACGTGGCATCACTCAGGCAATGGGTTGTCACCATAGAAACCGAAATACAGAGCTAGAAGAGAGCTTGAGCTGCTTGCAGTATTTTTTCAGTTGCAGTGTCATACTCCCATGGGCCATCATGGAAAATTACTGAGCTGTACTGAATCTGTCAGAGTTTGTTTATGTCTTCTTATTAAAGGCCTCTATTTACAGTCACTCTGCTTTTAGTCACAGCGTGTATTGAGAAATTCCCAGAGAGAAATAAATAAAAACAGGTTTAATGAATGCCCTGGTATGATCCTCAGAATAATGAATCTTAGGATCGTTGTAAATAGAAGTTATTTTGAGAAATGGTGGCTGTACAATATGACAGATAAATGGGCAGAGATATTTGGGTTTTTAAGGTGCCTTTAAGAAAACAAGTTGGAAGCTTTGACTTAAAACAGGCCACCTCGGGATAACAGGTTACAGTATATTAGCTGCTTTGTGCCTGTGCATGCCTGTTCCTGTGCCAGGACGGTGATAATCAGACAGTACTGGAGACTAAAGAGCAACCCATCAGCATATCAGATGCCAAGTGATGTTTTTAAATCCCTTGTTAGTTATCTGAATCATCTCTGAGTGGGGGGGGGGGAAATTCATTGTAAATGCTGATGCACAGAGTTTGTAGCTCTGATAGAGCTTCCCTAGCTGCACTGGGGAGGTGCTGCGTAAAGCCCTCATCCATGGGGCATGTAGGTCTTTGCATGTGCCGTGTGATAGGCAGCTGTGGTGTGAGTTTTGTTTGGTTTTTCCACTTGAACTCTCCCATTTCCTCTATTTGTAAACTCTTGTCAAGGTAAAGATCCTWTCTTGGTACCTCAGGAAGAAGAAAATCAATGTGTGTTTTCTTTTTACATCCATCAATATTCCTCTACCCGCTGCAGTATGTATATATAGGGAGTTATAGAATAGCTGGTCATATAGCCTTATACAGATCACTAATACAGTTTAAATAGAAGGATAGATAAGAATGAGTCTCTAAAGTCTTCCATTTGTAAAGCCAGAGCTGTGTTAAACGATGAGGAAAAAGTTAGTGAAGTCAGCTTGGCTCCAGGGAGATAAGGGCCTTCTATCTGGAAGCAATCTCAAACTTCTTTAAGTCCAGGTATAAAAGCTGTTGGTGACCAGTATCTAGGGTGGAGGTGGGGGAGAAGGAACCAGTATGAGGAGCCTTAGCTGGAAAATAAATTACTCATAATTGTTTCCATTGGCATCAAGCTTGATATCAAGAGTGAGTGAGGTAGGCTGTTATTATTAACAACCTGTAAACGTTAGTTGCTCACAAGAGTACCTGGTTTTGTACAACGGTTGACATTTCACTCTTATTCTTCCCTTAAGTAACAGAAAAATAACTTTCAAGAAGGTGGTCTTGGGTTCTTTTTCTTATGATGCCATGTCCTAATCTATTAAAGGATCCTTTGGTTTTCTGAAGGGTTTTTTAGGACAGGATTTTTTTCCTTTCTTTCAGACTCAAAAGAAAATAACTTTTATTTCTTAAAAAACTCTACTTTTAAAGCAAGAGATTCCTTTTTTAGGCTTGAAAATTAATCCTTTATTTAGAGAAAACTTGAATTTTGAATGATGTTGTTGAAGGTGGCTACTCTAATCAGCCTGCCACTATAAACTAATTTCTGTCCTCCATTATATATACTCTTTCTGTCTTTTTTTTTTTCTTTTTTTCTTTTTTTCTTTTTCCTTTCCTCTTCCCCCCTCTTCTTTCACTCAGACGACAGAAGGCCAGAGAAAGGCAACAGAAATTGTTGGCTGAATTTGCCTCAAGGCAGAAAAGCTTCATGGAAACTGCCATGGATGTTGGTAAGTTTTTGTGTGGTTGACTGCTTGCTTTTTTTGTTGTTGTTTTGTTTTTTATTTATTTCCATGTTAGTATTAAGGTTTTTACTCAAACAGTTTAAAAAAAAAAAAACCAAACAAACCCCAGGCAAAAAACCCTCCCCTCAGATTCCACTACGGTATCCACTTGTTCACTAAATACTTAAGAGGCTTAAAGTTGTGTTCTCTAGGACAGATAATACTGAATACATAACTGCTAAAGAATAGATTAAATGATCTTGAAAATAGTTAAAAGAGAACACATTATCTGTAGGACATAATTTTATTCCTATTTTTTCTTAATATACAGTGGATGAAATGATTAAATGTGTGTGATGTGTTTTAAAGTATTTATCTTTTAATATAAAATGTCCCAAACTTAGTCTGTCTTTTAAAGATTGCATTTTCTTTGATCTGTAATAATAAAATTTAAGATTATTTCTTCATAGAGCCTCAAATTCTGATAAGGTAGAAAGTTTGCATTTTAAATTTATGTATAGATTTAAGGAAAGCATAATTTTCAGATCATGGCAGTTGCTATAAGTGATAACATTGTATTCTATTTCAAGTACAGGCTTTACAGCAGAATCGGCTCTTGTTTTTCTTGAGGATAAGTTCTTTCAGGTTCTGCTGTGTAGAAGCGCATAATCTTGATTAGTTTGCTTGTGTTTAACTGAGGAATGGAAAATATTTTCATGATCTGGATTACTTCATTGATAATTAGCACTTTTGAAAGATAAGAAAAAGCAGGAATCTTTTTTCTTTTTTTCCCCTCTTTCAATCAAATATCATCTGATATGTAGTTTTGATTTGAGTTTAAGCATTGGTTAGAAATATTTTGACAACTGTTTTTGCTGAAAAAGTCTGGTTTTTTGAAATTGTTAAATTCCCTAGGAATTCCATAGGTTGCTGAGAAAATTTATTCCTGCATACTTACGAAGGTCTTGGATACAGCAGTCATTGAAATTTCTTTAGCAAATTAATGACTATATATATGGTGTTATGTTTGGAGAGTGTGCAATACAACACAAAGTTCACAGATAAAAATGAGTTTGTCATGCTTATTAAATGGGTAGCTATTTCTTTTTAATCTATTTGTTGAAGTAAGGAAGAAGGGAAGAAGAAACATGCAGTTCTACTTACTAAAATTTAAGTCTTTTTATAGTCATGGCTAATTGAAAGTGACTGGGAAACTTTGATTCTGCAGTCACCTATATTTTGAATTCTTGATATTGCAACTTTAAAGTTGATGTTTTTATATATGAAATCACATGTATCTTTATGTATTTACCTGTCATAGCTGTATTTGCATATATACATATGTATGCAAATACTCCATGCTTGAGTTTTATAAGCTATGTTTAAGGTAACTGCTTTGATTTGTGGATGATGTATACTAGTTAAATCAATAAATTACACAGCATTTATTTGTGTGGAGGAGTGGGAACACTTAGCTTTTACTTAACGACGTATGTCAAATATTAAAGAGAACTCTTAATTTCTGTAACAGGCAGACCTGGGCCTTTGTGCTTATGATTGTGCATTAAAAAGTTCTTGGGCATGCAACACTTAAATTGTTTGTTTCTTAGTATTTAAACAATGAATAACTTCAGATATCTCAACATAAAGTGTAGTGTGTGTTGTCAATTATACCAGGTCATGCACAGCAGTAGATAGAACCAACTTAATGGACTACATTTTCATAAAGTTGTTTTGCATGGAGACATTTCTTGGCAACAACTTAATAGAATTCCAGGCATTGTGTTAGCTGAATAATTGCTTTGCTTTTTCACTAACTTTTTTCAGTGTCTTCTAGGTTGCCATACTGTTTTCTGAGTTTGTGATGAAAATTCACTGAATTTGTACTATAGTCCAGTATTAACTAGCTTTTATGTTCTGACTGGCATTAAAATAGCTCGTACAAAGGAAGTACCTATTCCATTATAGTGTATAGGATTTATTTAAAAACCTAGATTAATTGTTTGCCAGGACTATTTTCTTCAGTTTGCTCTAATTTTTTTTTTTTTTAACTGAAGTAATTTGTTCAGCTGTGAATGCAGTCTCTGTATGTTACAGCAAATTATTGAAAAAGTTGCAGAAACTATTGTTACTCTAATTTTAAAACACAAGACATGGTAAGAATTCTGAAACTAGTCTTTCTGGAGTGATTCAATTTAAAACTAATATAAGTATTTAATAGTCTTACTCTGAATTGTATCATAGCTGTGCTGAAATAGTACGTTTGAAAACAAAAAAATTTTTTCATACTAAAATCAGTCAGTTAAAATGCGTTCCCTTGTCACACATTCAAACTCTGTTACCTGTTACTTTTATTATAGGTTGAAATTCAGCAGTAGGTTTATTTCTTAATTTTGATTGTTTGTTTTAACAGTAATAACACTGTCAGAATGCAGGGGTGGTGACGCCTCAGCTCCCTGGCTTTGTCACTGATTCAGCTGGTGTCATTTGAGCAGATTATTATTATTATTATTATCATCATCATCAACAACTTTTAAAACTTCTCTATCTATGAATGTGGATGTGATTCAGTGGTAAAACATGAGAACTGGTGTAACTGTTTTTGGGTATAGCACTTCAAAAATTTCCTAATAGCTTTCTCTTGGCAGTGTAAAAGACTGAAAATGCTCTGAAAATAAATGTGTCTAGAAGATGATAGGAATAATGGAGAACAGCCAAAGCTTAAAGATTATTTTATTAAAACCCCATAAACTTAATAGTTTCCAAAGTGTTTATTAAAGTGCACAGAGCCACTGTTAATCCCCTGAGGCATTCCTCTTGTTTGATTGTTGGGATGCTGCAATGAAACACGTCTTAAAAGGAAGTTACCCAATTACATGTTCATTTTTCGATATTAAACGTGTCTCATTTTACCAAGCAAAAATTATTTGTTTGAACTGGAATTCACAACTTCATCTGAGAGTCTGAAAGTAAAGGTTGGCATTCTCTTGCATATAATCACTGTAGAAAAAATGCCCATTATTTAGCCCTTTCCATTTGTGCTCCCTGTTACTTTCTATTTATATTCTGTGACATCTGCAGAACTGCATTGCCATTCAAGCTTGCCTGAAAGTAATTAAGTGAAATTTAGAAACAGTTACGTTAATGAACTAGGATGGAACAGAATCCACGGTGCTGTCTTTAGCTGTTTGACTGCAGGACAAGCGTAAAAAGCAGAAAAATAAACCAAGAAATGTCGTTCTAAGAGCAGCAGATAGAGCTCTTGAAATATCTGAGGAGAATGTCTAGTGAGTCAAAAACATCGTGTAGTCACATACAGTGTCAACATCTCTAGGCCTTCTAGTCTCCTAGTAATAGCTACTTCTACATCTTTGTTTTGAGAGCACTTATCGCAGTGTGAGCCTATGGTTTATCTGTTGTGTTGTGGAACTCCATGCAAGAGATTTTTGAAACTTCACTGCCTTTCAGGTGGGACTTGATAAGAACAAAAATAAATCACTCTGCTCCAGGTTAATAGTAGCCTTTAACAAATTACAGTGATATTTGTAATGATCTGCCTATCTAAGACAGAAATATTGAATATCTAAAACAGAAACATGAAATATTATGATCCATTCCACGCAAGCTGCTGAACTACTTAATCAAAAGTATCTTTGTGAAAATTTGTAAATTGGTTAATTTGTGAATTACAAATATTAAGATATCTCACATTCCTTGAATAGTTTTGCTGTCTCTGAAGTGTCCAATGTGATTTTTTTTTTTTTTTTTTTTTTATGTCT